>JAGYYJ010001428.1:0-80097 GCA_019671005.1 Hibiscus mutabilis | reverse complement strand
AGAGGAACTCGCCATGAGCAATGTAAGGCAATCACCACCGTAAGTGGCCAACAACTTAGAAAATTCAAACCCGCTCACCAAACAAAACCTACAAAAGATCAAGATTCAAACCAATGAAAGGATCAAAGATATCCGACTTCCACCACCATTCCCACAAAGGTTGAAGCGACAAAAGCAAGAATACCAATTCAAGAAGTTTCTTGATATCCTAAAGCAAGTCCACATCAACTTGCCATTGGTGGAAGCAATTGAACAAATGCCAAACTATGCCAAGTTCCTTAAAGACATTGTGTCCAAAATAACAAGGCTAGAGAGTTTGAAACAGTTGCCGCGACAGAGGGATGCATGGCAATGTTGCACAATCGCATGCCGCCCAAGTTGAAGGATCCCGAAGTTTCACAATACCGCTTCTATTGGAAATCACTATGTCGGGAAAGCACTATGCGACCTAGGGGCTAGCATAAACTTGATGCCTAAATCGGTTTTCCGAAAACTAGAATCGGGAAGGCAAGACCTACAACAGTTATGCTGCAGCTAGCCGACAGATCCTATGTGCATCCAGAGGGAAAAATCGAGGACATACTGGTAAAAGTTGATAAATTCATTTTTCCCGCTGACTTTATTGTTTTGGATTGTGAAGCAGATGAGCATGCACCTATCATTCTCGGGAGACCATTCCTAGCGACAGGGAGAACCTTGATTGATGTTGAAAAGGGAGAACTCACAATGAGGGTGAATGACCAGCAGGTAAAACTAAATGTGTTCCAAACACTAAGGCATGCCGATGATCCAGAAGAATGCCAACTACTTCATGCCACGGCAGAGTTTAACTTCGATGAGGAATTTAGTTGCCTCGGCAACTACATTGCCGATCAAGAGGAACCTGAGGAGTATGAAGAACCGGTCAATGAGGAACAACCAGAAGAGGCAAATTGGCTAGTCAATCGACCAGGTACATACTTTGAACCACTGGACTACTCAGGTAAGGAAGGTAAGATCGAAAAACCCTCTATCGAAAATCCACCAATTCTTGAGTTGAAACAATTGCCGAGCAAATCAAATATGTATACTTAGAGACCGATAATACATTACCTGTAATTATTTCTTCTAAGTTACAGCCTGAAAGCAGAAAAGAAGCTGATCAACATGTTGAAGCTACATAAAAAGCAATAGGGTGGACAATTGCCGACTTGAAGGGAATTAGCCCGGCGGTGTGCATGCACAAGATCTTGTTGGAAGATGATCACAAACCTTCAATTGAGGCCCAGAGGAGACTGAATCATGACATGAAAGGGGTTGTAATGAAAGAAATCATCAAGTGGCTTGACGCCGGCATTATATACCCTATCTCCGATAGTACGTGGGGTAAGTCTGGTACAATGTGTGCCGAAAAAGGGAGGTATAACAAAGGGTAAGCAATGAAAATAATGAACTTATCCCAACCAGACTGTGACGGTTGGAGGGTTTGTATGGACTATCGAAAGCTAAATAAAGCCACTAGAAAAGATCACTTCCCATTACCCTTTATTGATCAAATGCTTGACCGTCTTGCAGGTAAACTCTTTTTACTGTTTTCTTGATGGTTATTCAGGTTACAATCAGATTGCCATAGCACCGAAGATCAAGAAAAGACAACCTTCACATGCCCCTACGGTACTTATGCCTTCCGAAGGATGCCGTTCGGATTGTGTAACGCCCGGCAACCTTCCAAAGATGCATGATGGCGCTCTTTTCGACATGGTCGAAGACTTCCTTGAGATCTTCATGGATGATTTTTCGGTTTTTGGTAATGACTTCGACGGCTGTCTCTGCAATTTAGAGAGGGTGTTGGCAAGATGCGAAGAAACAGATTTAGTCCTCAATTGGGAGAAATGCCACTTTATGGTAGATGAAGGAATAGTGCTCGGCCACAAGATTTCATCCAAGGAATTGAAGTAGACAAAGCCAAGGTGGACGTGATCGAGAGATTACCACCACCAAATTCGGTTAAAGGAATTCAAGTTTTCTGGACATGCGAGGTTTTTACAGGAGGTTCATTCATAATTTTTCTAAAATCACTAAACCTTTGTGTAATCTGCTTGAACAGGATAAAGTCTTCGATTTTGATGATTCTTGCACCCAAGCATTCAAACCCTAAAGAAAAAGCTTGCCTCGGCACCCATTGTCGTTCCACAGTTGGACGCTACCTTTTGAGCTCATGTGTGATGCAAGTGATTTCGCGGTAGAGAGCAAATCCTAGGCCAACGCACAGTAAGACCTTCCATGTGATATACTACGCTAGTAAAACTCTTAATGATGCTCAAGTGAATTACACAACAATAGAGAAAGAGTTACTAGTTGTAGTTTTCGCATTTGACAAGTTCCGATCCTATTTAATTGGTACAAAGGTAATTGTTCATACGGACCATTCGGCAATCAAATACTTATTTGCTAAAAAGGATGCTAAACCTCGTTTGATTCGTTGGATATTACTTTTACAAGAATTTGATATTGAAATTAAGGACAGGAAAGGAAACAGAAAATCAAGTGGCGATCACTTATCACGTCCGAACGCAATAGGGAGAAAGACGCGGATCTAGAGATATGCGATGCATTCCCGGATGAACAAATTCTAATTGCCTCGGCAACCCTCAACGCCTCGGCAGCCCATGACGCCTCGGCAACCATGGATGCACACACCTCGGCAACTCTCGACGCCACAACAGTCTTTGACGCACACGCCTCGGCAATTTTGGGAGCAGACACTACGGCGGACATGCCTCGGCAATACCCCGCACGCAGATTTAGTTAACTTCCTTGTTTGTGGTATTTTTCCGTATGGCATTACTCACCAAGGGAAGAAGCGGTTCCGCCATGATGCTAAGCATTACTTTTGGGACGAGCCTCTTTTGTTTAAACAATGTGCAGATCAGTTATACGCCGATGTGTCCCACAAGAAGAGCAACAGAATGTACTCCGCAATGCCATTCTTCACCCTATGGAGGACATTTTGGAGGAACTCGTATCGTGGCCAAAGTCTTGCAATCCGGTTTGTATTGGCCAACATTGTACAAAGATGCCCAAGACTTTTACAAGCAATGTGATCGTTGCGAGGGCGGGCAATATCTCTAGGCGACATGAGATGCCACTCGAACATCATCGAGGTGAAACTGTTCGATATATGGGGATCGATTTTATGGGACCTTTCCCATCTTCATTCGCAACCTCTACATCTTACTCGTCGTCGACTATGTGTCTAAATGGGTAGAGGCAGCTGCAGTTCCCAACGACGATTCCAAGACCGTGCAACGATTCCTGCAGAAAAACATATTTACGGTTTGGGATGCCGAGAGCAATTATCAGCGACGGGGGCAAGCATTTTGACAATGGACTAATTGCCAAGATGTTGCAACACTTCGCATATCACACAAGATCGCCACGGCATATCACCCATAAACCAACGGGCAGCGAAATTTCCAACCGGGAGTTGAAGGGAATACTCGAGAAAGTTGTAAATCCTCAAGGAAGGATTGGTCATTAAGACTAGATGACGACTTTGGGCATATCGCGACCGCATTCAAAACACCATTAGGTATGTCCCCTTCCGGCTTGTCTATGGTAAAACATGTCATCTACCGGTGGAAATCGAGCACAAGGCGTCTTTGGGCAATCAAGACCGTGAATATGGATTGGGGAAGTGCCGGACAAAAGCGCTTGATGGATCTCAATGAGATAGAAGAATTTCGTGCACTCGCCTATAACAATGCACGAATCTACAAGGAGAAAACAAAGCGATGGCATGACAAGAAACTATTGCCACGGCAATTCACGCCAGGGCAACTAGTTCTCCTATTCAATTCTCGGCTAAAACTTTTCCCGGGAAAGCTGAAATCAAGATGGTCAGGACCATTTGAAGTCGTCAAACCATTCTCCCATGGCGCCGTGATAATCAAGTCCATCTCTGACGACCATGAATTCAAAGTTAATGGACAAAGATTGAAGCACTACAATGGTGCCCATGTGAAACGTAACAAGGAAGTGGTCAATTTAGGAGATGCATGAGCATGCTCTCCCTTTTGATATTTTTATTTTTTATTTTTATTTTTATTTTTTTTATTTTTGTTTTTGTCGATTAGTTAATTATTTATTTTTTATTTTTTTCCGATTTTTTATTTTATTTTATTTTATTTTGCCGATTATTAGTAGTTTTAGGATAGATTTTTTTTATTCAAGTCTAAGAATCCTATTACACATCTTTATTTATTTTCTTTATTAAGTTTATCTTTAATTTTAATCCTTATTTGATTTGTTTTTGAATTGTAGGAAAGGAAGTTCAAGATAAAGAAGGAATTCTAAACCAAGTAGGAAAACATCTTCAACAAGGAAACTAATGGGTTGAATCTAAGGCATATAAAGCCTCCAATTCATCCTAACCAAAACCCTTGTCGACAACTCCTACAAAACCCTAAACCCTTTTTCGTTTTCCCCTAAACCCTAATCCCACCCACCTATCGATTCTATAAAACCCATCACCCTTAACCTATTCCTACTTTCTATCTTGCAACTTTTTAGTTTCTTTTCTTTTCTTTGTTTTTACTCACAACCAAGATCATACATGGCATCCAAGATTAAACTTTTAGTTCATCCAAGTTCCTCCAAAGAACCAAGATACAAGAAGTTTGCTACACCGGCGGTTCAAGAAAGATTTCAATCCAAGTTTGAAAGCCGGAAGATTCATGAAGAACAAGGCTTTGAATACTCCAGATCTCAAGATTTCGGCCTTGAACCATTCATCTTCAAAAGGATTGCACATCAAAAGTGGCAAATCTTTTGCCATCAACCGAACCGGGTAACATCTCATGGGTAAGAGAATTCTATGCTCACTCACCTAACCCGGATAATCCTTATGTTTTTGTTCGTGACAAGGCCATACTTATAAGTCCCGAAAGCATCAACACCTTTTACGGACTTTACATTGAGAATGACGAGCATCAAGCCTTCGTTGACCAAATCAATCTCAAGCAACTCGACAAGGTGCTTCAAGAACTCACTCAACCAGAACTCATTGGAACGACGGTAAATACAAGGGCACACGGTAAATCGCCTTCGGCTAAAACCCGAAGCAAAACTATGGAATAAGTTTGTTAAAACTTCTTTAATGCCCTCCACACACAATACTACCGTTGATATACCACGTCTTTTGCTCATACATTCTATTTTGCATAATCGCATCATTAACATTGGAAAAATTATTTGCGATGAGATTTTTGTATGCAGCTCAAAAGATAAGGGTTATCTTTTCTTCCCTTGCTTAATTTCCAATCTTTGCAAGGAGATGCATGTCCCGAGTAAGTCCACCGATGAAAAGCCCTACCCAAGTCTGGTTGGAATCAAGCACTAATCCGGAAGCTAATGGGAGAGGCACCGGAGATTCTTCAAGGCCCCCAATTGTCACGGCAACTCCGCGCCGCCAAGGCAATCCCTAATGCCCAAGCACCTAACGCCAGGCAACTCGGCCATTAATCCCGGGACACTTTGAAGCACTTTTGCACCCATTAGCAAGCCGACTAAGGCAAATTGAAGATCGGCAACTAATGTTCATGCGGTACATGAAGGAGCACAACAATGCCATCACCCAAGTCATCCTAGAAAAGTACCCGGACAATCGTGTGCCGTTCCCAATCTTTCCCGCCGAGATTCTTGCCCCGGCAACCAATGAAGCAGTCACCACGGCAACCAAGGAAGCAGACGCCACGACAACCAACCCTGACAATGCCCCGACAACCACTGAAAAAGCCAAAGGTAAAGCACATATGCCTGAATCAACTCCTACGGAATCATTTTCTGATTTTTCAGATTCGGACGAGTCCTCCATTGAACCAATAAAGACCGCACCAATTGAATCCTCCAAACGAAAAGCCATTGACATTGATGAAGAGGATGATGAGGACAACCCCGTACGAGGATCGATTCCACCACCGGCAACAAGAAAACAACCATCGCGTTCAAGCAAGAAAGTCAAGACGCCAACTAGAAGGAAACTAATCATCTACGATGACGAACTCTCGGAGTAAGTCCTCGTATGCATTTTTATTTTTATTGTTATTTTTCGTTATTTTTATACATGCATTGAGGACAATGCCTCACTCGAGTTTGGGGGGGATTGTTATTAGTAATTACCATGTTTAGTTACATTAATCTTAAGCATTACATTTAGGATACATAAATTGCTTGCCATGCCTTTAATTGGAACAAAAATTGCTTAGATTTGATGAATATTCAATGATGACTTTACCAATGCACTTAATTGATAGAATTTTTATTCTAGGATAACCATGAAAAAAAACTTAGAATTTTACTATGATGCTAAATTTGATGAAACACTGTTGTGGTTTGATTGATTTAAGGAGTTCTAGTAAACTTAGGTTGATAATTAACTAATTGGGGGATTAGAATAAAAATTGGATGAATGCTAGAGGTGCCCGAAATTGGCTCTAGCATATGCTAAAAAAGTTGATCACTAGAGGTGCCCGAAATTGGCTCTAGGAGGCGTTAAAATTTTTTTAACTAGAGGTGCCCGAAACCAGCTCTAGTCGATTAAATTAACTTAAGAAAACTAAAAATAAAACACTAGAGGTGCCCGAAATTGGCTCTAGTTAAAACATGTTAAAAAGAACCCAATAAAGTAATTTGAAAACCTATTGTTTGCATAGAATCCGAAAAATCAACTTGCACACAACTCCGCACACACTCACAAGCATTATAGTTTGATTCCGAGTAACTCCTCAAGTTTTCCGAAAAATAAAAAAAGCCAATCATACTTTGTGCCCCGGTTCAGAGAATTGAAATCAAGTTCAAAGCTAAGTTTGTGAAAATTTGAAGTCTTGGCAGGTAATTATGAGTTTGCATTGCTTGAAGACAAGCAATAGTTCGAGTTTGGGGGGTGTGATAAGTGTTCAAAAGTACTATTTTTCTTACCCTTTTTACTCATATTATTGTTAGACTTAGGCTCATATTAGTTGCAAAGTTAGCCATTCATGCACTAATCCATGTTTCCTTCAATAGTTGAGCTTGATTACATAACTTGGTGATTTTTGTGGAAATAGATGCTGCTTTGGTGTGTTTTTGTGTGTGTATGTGCAGGATCACTTGCCAAAGCAATGCCGAGCTAGTTGCCAGGGCAGTGCATGAAGGAGACGCCGAGCCAGTTGCCATGGCATTTGTCGACAAAGACCAAAAGCAATATGGATGTCGAAATTTATGATTTTACAAGCCCAAGATGACATGGAGCAAGGCCCAAGCCCAAAGGAATTTGATTGCCATGCAGAGATTAAAGAAGAATTAAATTCCAAGAAGATAGGAGAAGTTCTAATAGGAATAAAATTATAATAAAGAATTATATTCTTTAAAGATAATTTAATTCCAACTCAAACTCCTCCTCAAAGAAGGACTTTGGCCTAGCCCTATAAATACCAAGGAGATTTCGACAAGATGAATAGAGAGAGCAAGAGGGAAATTTCGGCAAGTCCAAGTAGGGCAAGAGGAGAGAATTTTCGACAAGCATCAAGGGCAAGGAGGATTTCGACAAGCCTCTTCCTTCATCCTTGTTCGATTGGGTTCATGCTAGGGATTAATTATCTTGTGTTTCTTTGGAACCTAGCTATGAACTAAACTTACTTGGCTATGGTTATTGTGTTTTGTGGTTGTGAGAAACTATTGGTTTTTGTTTAGGTAATAAGAGTTTGCACTTTTCTATTTCAAGGTTTATTCATTATTGATTCTTAATATTGTTTGCGAGTGAATTGGGAGAGGATCTCGTGATTTCATTCATTTATCTAATATCGGGAGAGTTAGATTCAAGAAACGAATGAATATGATCTTTATTCAATCCAATGATGGTGAAGATTAATCCGGCTTAGGAATAAGTTAAGGATTTCAACGGCTAAGAGGAGCGCAAAGATTGGTTGTTGTTCACCCTTGATTCACGCAGGATGTATTATCAAGGCATGCACAAGTAGCTAGAGTTTCGACTTAGGGATAAGAAGAAACCATTGAAGAACGCCCGCCAACCTTGAAGTTGCTGCCCGATCGCCCAAGTAGTTGCCCAACTAGTCGCCCAAGCAACCATCAATTAGTTGCCAAGGCAACCCGTTGTAAGTCGCCACGGCAACCGAGTTGCCGTGCACTCTTTTACCAAGACAATCCAATCGGCTATCACACCTCAACTCACGATAACCTAGCCTATCTCTCTCAATTGAATTCATCTTTTCTTTTACTTATTTGCTTTTTAGATTAGTTAAAACTTCTATAATCTATTACTTGTGTTTTTACTTTTTACAGTGCAAGAGACTAGATTCTTGAAGTGGCACCAATCCCTGTGGAGACGATATCTTTTATACTATAACTTGCGACGTGTATACTTGCACAATTGCGTAGCACTTATTACGCGCAACACCTAGCCCTATAAATATCAAGGAATTTCGACAACTCCAAGGGGGGAGAGCAAGAGGGAATTTCGACAACTCCAAGAGAGGAAGCAAGGGGAATTTTCGGCAAGCATCTAGGGCAAGGGATTTTCGACAAGCCTCATCTTTTCTTCCTTGTTCGATTGGGTTCATGCTAGGGATTGCTTATCTTGTGTTTCTTTGGAACCTAGCCATGAACTAAATTTACTTGGCTATGGTTATTGTGTTTTGTGGTTGTGAGAAACTATTGGTTTTTGTTTAGGTAATAAGAGTTTGCACTTTTCTATTTCAAGGTTTATTCATTCTTGATTCTTATTATTGTTTGAAAGTGAATTGGGAGAGGATCTCGTGATTTCATCCATTTATCTAATATCGGGAGAGTTAGATTCAAGAAACGAATGAATATGATCTTTATGCAATCCAATGATGGTGAAGATTAATCCGGCTTAGGAATAAGTTAAGGATTTCAACGGCTAAGAGGAGCACAAGATTGGTTGTTGTTCACCCTTGATTCACGCAGGGATGTATTATCAAGGCATGCACAAGTAGCTAGAGTTTCGACTTAGGGATAAGAAGAAACCATTGAAGAACGCTCCGCCGAACCTTGAAGTTGCTGCCCAGTCGCCCAAGTAGTTGCCCAACTAGTCGCCCAAACAACCATCAATTAGTTGCCAAGGCAACCCCGTTGTGCAAGTCGCCACGGCAACTGAGTTGCCCATGCACTCTTTTACCAAGACAATCCAATTGGCTATCACACCTCAACTCACGATAACCTAGCCTATCTCTCTCATTCGAATTCATCTTTTCTTTTACTTAATTACTTTCTAGATTAGTTATTAGTTAAAACTTCTATAATCCTTCACTTTTGTTTTTACTTTTTACAGTGCAAGAGACTAGATTCTTGAAGTGGCACCAATCCCTGTGGAGACGATATCTTTTATATTATAACTTGCGACGTGTATACTTGCACTATTGCGTAGCACTTATTACGCGCAACAGTGACCTTCAAAGAACCTTTAACCCGGTCATTCATCGCATAAGCATCATCCGGATGTTCATTTACTATTCTTTGAACTTCCTGGAATGAAATTAAGAACATCAATCTCAATCCATCAATGATCAAAAAAGGGTTATATGAATCATATCATTTTGAACTAAAAGACTGGTGCATGAAATTTTACCTCTTCTACACTGGTGTTATGATCCACACTAAGCTGAAAAGCAGTTAAATCAGGAATTGAGCTCAACTTATCTCCATCAAAACCTTCAAGATCATGCAATGTTTCTTCATTAATCCTCTCTAAATCCTGTTGAACCTTTCCCAACCAGTAATCCGGCTCCGCCTTTTGCGCCAAAACGGCCCTACTATCCCCGACATTCATTACATACACATCTTCACCTTTCATCAACATAACAAGCACACAAGAACCCATCAAAGCCAACTCTGGATTCTCCATTAACATTTTATCAGCAATATCCGAATAAGACTCCTCTGTTTTCTTCAAAGCCTGAGACAGAGCTTTCAAAACATCACCATGATCAATCAATGATCATGATCCGTCAGACTTGTTTCTATTCAATTGTTCCTTTAATTTCCTATCAAGTTCTATTCTTTCTCTATCCCATTCATATTTCCACTTCCTTTGATTCTCCTCCCACTTCTTCGCCGCACCTTTATACCTAACACTCGACATCCTTACCTTCTTTTTTCGAACTCGAATTAGAGTGGAAATTAACATCTTGTTTCTCACAGGGGTAGTTCTCCTGCTCGATACGCCGGGAACAAGCATCACCGGAGCAACGGCTAGCCTGCTCGGGTTCCCAGCTCCGGTTTTCTTCAGGGGAAGATGCAGGGGCTTGTTCAGACCCATCATCCCATAACAACCCCTTGAGTTCTTTACGAACATTGGAGTAAAGATTTGATAACAAGAAATCGGGAGCGTCAGGACCGTTGAATCCATCATATATACCGACGAAAACCCATCCACGATCCTCCGAAACGACGACGTGTATGCGATCCTCACCGGATTTCCCCTGTGCCCATTGAAGGTTTTGACTTTCCACTAATTCATCATCGTCTAAACTACCTTCGCTGCTGAGATTCAAACTACTGACCGTTAAATTCTCATTTTGATGATTGATCAGGTTCTTATCAGAACCGATTACCCATTCGGATTCTTTAACCGAAACAACGCCTTTAATTGGAGCGAGTACGGAATTTTGGCAGCGGGACACTTTTGATACTGCTCTTTGGAGAACCCGAATTAAAGACCCTTTTCTCGATTTTGATTTAAAAGGAAAAGCTCCATGAGAAAAGCTTCTTATAAACTGATCGGAAAAGCCTTTATCGAGTGGACCCGAAAATATCCCGCGATTGTAGCTATTAGTGCTAGTAACATTATCGAGAGGACCCGACATGGACCCTCTCTCGATAGGACCCGACATGAACCCTCTCTCGATAGGACCCGAACCCGGAACGAGGCTAGCCGAGAACGGACCCAAAGAGTTAATCAGATTCTTGGGAATCGGTTGTAGAGGGATCGATGAAAACGAGGTAGAGCTCTCGAAAGCCGCAGCTCGATCGAAGCAGCTGCTGTTGTAAGAGACGTACGGATCCACCAGCGCTGTCGAAAGCGGCGTGTATGTGTTGGCGCTAACGGAGGCTCCCGAGATCGTGCCGAAAGTGGTGGTGGATTCCTCGGAATGGACCTCGGATGAATAAAGACGGGTCGTATCGGGTCTCACGTAGCAGAAAGAGTGGCCGAGCCCTTCGTCGAGAGGATCAGTCGGCAACGATGATATTTCTTTCCTGCGACGAGCATCTTCTCCGCCGCCGCCGGTGAAACACACACTTAACTTGCCGCCCATAACTAAGAAAACATAAAAATTATATGTGAAAGAGCTTTCTTTTTTTCTCAGCTGTTATTTTTGCTCTTAAATTTTCAGGGGAAGACGAAGAGGATGAGAGGGGCGTTGACTTTTGTGAAGGGAAAGGCGGAGGCTTTTCACAAGGAAGGAAAACCACACTTCTTCCGTTCCATTCCTCTTTATTTTAGTATTTTTGGTGAGTGGTGGGGAGGCGTTGACTTTGAAGCAGGGTTTAGTAAAAATAAAAAGGGTAAACAATATTATTGGTCAATAAGTTACTCCTACTTTTTTTATTTTAGTCATTAAATTATTTTTTAATAAAATTGTCAATAATATTACATTCTTTTTTGTTTTAATTACTGATTGACTGTTAATAATTAACCGCGTTGTTGAGTGTGTTTTTTATTTACCACATAATTTTTACTCTATTAATCAGTTGTTTAAATGTTATTTTAAAAAAAATTATTTGAACCAATGACATAATGGCATGTGTCACCAATAAAATCAAAGAGAAAAAACCGTCCTTGAGTGTGCTAGCTAAGATCCGAACCTAGAATCCCAACTAGCACTCCCATGGTTGATTTTTTCCTTTTGATTATATCTACCAGTAAGTGGCGATACATTTCACCATATCACTAATTTAAATAAAAAATTATTAAAAAATAACATTTAAATAACTAATAATGAGAAAAAAAATAACATAACAAATAAAAATATAAATGCCAACAATATCGTTAGTTTTTCAAAGACCGGTGATCAAAATAAAAAAATAATAATAACGATTTTAACGATAATAATAATTTGATTCTCTAAATGGAAAACAGAAATAATTTAATTATCATTGATATTATTTACCCAAATGAAAAAACTCAATTGCTATTCACAGAATAACCGGTTGATTCGAGTTTGGTCATAAGAAATGGGTACGAAACAATTAAGAGGTAAATAAATTCTAACATGGCCTGATTTGTCAAAGTGAGACTGCCTCCCACAAGAAAAACAGTAATTAAAAAGGCCTTGAAAAGCGTGCCGCCTTCACCGTTGGATCAAGCACAAGAAGATTGATAGAAGCAACTGTCGACTGAAATCTGGAAATTCATTATTGACTGAAGATTAAACTCCATTTGTCAACGCCAACCCCAGGTTTCCCCGAGTACAATACGCGTCTCAGCTTTTGACTTTTTTGTTCTGCTTTCATTTTCTTTTTTACGTATAACAAAAATGTTAACAAAGACAAAGAAAATAAATTTTATTAAAAATACAGTAAATTAAATATAGTCAAATCATAACAAAAAAATACTTCATAATTGCATCGATAAATTATTTTTTAAAAAAATTTAATTATATTAGACCTTTAATCTTGTATTATCAAAAAGTGTGATCTAATGACCGTTATACGAATATCATATTATTATAAAGATAAAAAAAAAACTGTGCCGCAAAGCATATGAAAATCATGTCATAGACACATACCAAGAGAACAAACGCAATAATGGATAAAATTAGTGTTTGCTAACCATAGATTAAAGATAAAGAATGGGAAAAGCTTGATTTCTACTTGCATTAACATAATAATATCCCACGCACAAACACTTCAAAGCCATCATTATTCAACATTTGAAAATTGAAAGTGAATATGCCACCGTCACCACTCACCATACCCCACAATCCAAATGCTTGACCTACCCCACCTCGTCTTTGCCCTCAAAATTTTGGTCAGTGACCAAAATAAAAAACTTGAAAGGTTTAGTGATCAAAATGAAAATTTTAAAAAGTTTAGTACCAAAGTGTAAAATTTTAAAAGTTTAAGAACTAAGTTGTAATTTTCAAAAATATGTAATTTAGTCCGGTTTAGTAAAGAAAACGATAATAAACATTGGATTTTGGGGCATTCTGCAAAGTCTCAGTTGCAGCAAACTGATTCAACCCATCATTTGGAACATTCAGGTTTTGGTCTAGGTTGGATGAATCCGATTATTCTTGTTATCAAGCGAGGCAACACCTCCGATACGACTTCAGCAAAGAGTAAAGGGCCTGATGTCCATGAAAGAAAGGATGTAGACCAACACTTTGAACATAAAGGGAATTATGGAAAGCATGCTAATAATAAAAAGGGAACCCGAAATCTGAAGCCGGCGTCTATAAAGCTTGACAAACAAGTTTCATATAATCAGGTTGAGGCTGTGGATGTTTTGGAGATATTTAAGGTAAACAAAGATTTATTCCTAGATATTCTTCAGGATCCTGAGGTTGGTATTTCACAACATTTTCCTGGAAAGTAAACTTCCAAGGCGGTAAAATTAACAAAATCAGGGTCATTTCCGATGCCTGATTCACCTCGCAGTGGATATCTTAGGTCTAGAACACTTTGAGCACAAGCAGAAGGAAGTTTGGTCCTTCCAAAGGGGCGAAAAATCTGTCGCAGGTGCTCAGTTATCCAACTCAAAGGCCTTGGCTAGAACCGACGGTCGTTATCGGAGCATCGTAAAGGAAGAGGCAAGCTCTTCATCCAAGGCATCTGATTCCCAAAGGTGGAACCATTTAGTTATGAATAGGCTCAAGGATATTAAGCAGAGAATAAAGCAGGCCCTCAAGGAAAGGAGAAAGAGTATTCACCATACAAGGGCCAATGAGCTTACCCTCCAGGTTTCTTCAAGAGATACATTGTCCACAAATGAGATAGAGGCATCGGAAAGCTCGGAAAAGACGACCAATACTTGTCCTCCGAACAATGCTGATGATCAAGATATCGACAATGCTAGACTCAGAAGGATGATAAGAACAAAGTCTATAAATGCGTCAGTAGATAGATACACTCAGTTGCTTCAGCATAGTGCAAGCAAAGAAGCCAATCTGAATCACTCAAGGAGCTTAAAGTTGAGAAATGAAGATAAAGTTCCATCAAGAGGGAATAATGCTCCCAAGTTTTTCAGGAGGATTTCATCCCTATCTGATCTTGAATCCTTTTGCTCCCTTCTATATGAGGTGTCTTGTGACGCTCTTTCTTCGGAGATCCCGATCAGGAGTATCCAAGATAATGATACAGACAAGGAAACTGATGCTCGTAAAGAACCGAAACCAACCAGTTTCCCTGAAGATATTGAAAAAATTGAACTAGTAGAAGCTGTTATAGAGGCTGAATTGCAGGAAAACACACGGGAAGGATCGAATAGCAGTGGCTCAACCGGTTTATCAGCGGATAAAAGCGGTGAACAAATTGCTAAACCATGTGAGTTCAATGAAGATGCAGTTGAGCTGACGCAACCACCTTCAGATTTAAGTGACATGCCAATGTCAGAAGGTATATGTCTATAATATGAACTCGCACATCAATGTAGTCAAGATTCAACCAATGAACAATTAATACAGCTCTTTTTATCTGTTCTTGATTCATTGTTGAAGTGGCTGCTAATTCTTTTTGGCTAAACTTTTATCAGGTTTAGCCAACGAAGCAGAGTTTTTTCCGAAAGAAAGGCGCAGAATAAGCCAGGGAAGTGTTGATTATAAAACCATGGGAAACAGCAGCCGGTTCCTATTCTTTGAACCAGACAGGGAGGCTGATCCTTGGTACAATTACGTCAAAGACATTCTGGAGCTCTCAGGTTTCACACAAGATGAGGGGCGCCAAATATGGTTCTCACCGGACCAACCATTGGACCCATCAATGTTCAAGGAATTGGAGACTCTATTGCACCCTGATCTCGAATCCACCATCGATGAACTCGGAAGCAACTGTAATCACCAACTGGTTTTCGATCTCGTCGACGAGGCATTACTCGAGATCGGTGAGAAATCGTCTGTATACTTCCCCAAGCCCTTCTCTTTCAACACTGGCATTAACTTGAAGCTGAAGAGAAACAATGTTGTTGAAGAAGTGTGGAACAATGTTAGCAAAAACCTGGCCTCCCAACCAGAACATGACCAGTCATTGGATGATATTGTAGCTGGAGATTTGGACAGAAACGCCTGGACAAACCTTCAAGCCGAATCAGAAGTCGTGGCACTTGAGTTGGAAGATTTAGTTTTTGATGAGCTTTTAGATGAAGTTCTTTGTTTTTGACACAAGTAATTAGGCCAAATATTACCTCTTCTCCATTCCCCTCCCCCCCCCCCCCCCAATACATGAATCTTGATCTTTCATAAATGTGGGTTCTTGATGAAAATTTATGTTCATGTACGAATAAACAAGATTTCCTAGTTGTAGGATATACGGTGCCTTCAAATTGAATTGGTCAGATTTGTACATAAAATTTCTGTGTGCTTTTATTATTAACAGGGATAATTACATCCTTATTTTTTTCACCTTATTAGAAGTTTTAAAATGGTATTTAACTATTTATACTTTTAAAATATTTAATGTCCTTATATTTTTTGAACAATTTCTATCTAGGAGAGAAGGAAGGGGAATTTTTGTACCTACTAGGTCTTAAACGCACAATCTAAGAGAAGGAGAGAGTGTCAACTGAGAGCTTTAACTACATATTCTAAAGATTGTTGACAAAATCTAATAGTTTAAATGTTAATATATCAAGATACATAATCTACTAATATAATGTCACATGACACAATTTTTATTATTAACAGGGATAATTACATCCTTATTTTTTTCACTTTATTAAAAGTTTTAAAATGGTATTTAACTATTTATACTTTTTAAATATTTAATATGTCTTTATATTTTTTTGAACAATTTCTATTTAGGGGAGAAGGAAGGGGAATTTCTGCACCTACTAGGTCTTGAACGCACAATCTAAGAGAATGAGAGAGTGTCAACTGATAGCTTTAACTACATATTTTAAAGATTGTTGACAAAATCTAATAGTTTAAATGTTAATATATCAAGATACATAATCTACTAATATAATGTCACGTGACACAATTTTAATAAAAAAATTAATGCATGTATAGTTTATGCATCTTTAATAAAAAAAATTAATAAGGAATTAGTTTAGATATTTGAACTAAAATATTATAGTTTTAAGTAAAAAAATTTAATTATTAATAATTTTTAGAACAATAAGTTAAAGCTCCCAGTTAACATATTCTACTCTCTATTAAATGGTGGGTTCAAATTCCTCCACCCTCCCCTAAATAGAAATTATTTCAAAAAAGGTATTTTTTACTTTAAACCTTCTATTTTTTCATAATTTTTGAATAAAAAATATATGTTTTTTAATATATATATTTCCAATAATTTAGAGAGGATAGAGTTTTTTTGTTTTTGATCAAATATAGAGGATAGAGTTTAAATCCTTAATAAAAGAGTACATTTTTTTTTGAAATAGAAAAAAAAGAGAGTACATATATTATTTATTGAAAAAATATCTTTAAAATAATATTATAAATATTAAAATTTTTAAGAGACTAAATATGTAATTAATCCAATTTAGTAAGGGGTCAAGGACCTTGCGCTGTCTTTGTTCTTGTCCTTTGCATGTAACTTTAAAAAATAGAATATTATGTTTTTTTAAGATTGTTATTTATGATATATTTCTTTCAGTGTTATTTAAATTACGTATTGTTGTCACTTGTAGTTATTTATCATTTAAGAATGAAAAATAATTTACGAATTCAAGTATAATCTTTTTTATTTTTATATAAGCAAAATATGCAAAATCGTACTTACTTTACTCTTTTTAGCCATTTAAAAACTCCAAAATTTCAATAATTTTTTTTGTTTTCAATAAAAATAAATAACAAAATCGTGAATAAGAAACTATACTAATGATTTATCTATTTTTTTTAAATAGTCTAAAAATAATCTACCTAATTTAATAAATGTCGAATTAAAATAATAGTATTTGCTATGATAATATATATTAATGAACTTTTAAAAAAATAGAAATATTAACTGAAAAAATGTCACCGTCCATACATCAGCATCACGTCGTCGGCCTCTAGAAGATTAAATTTATTATTTGAGTTATAGTATAAAGTATAACAATTTGATTCTTACACATTTAACTACTAAGTTACTTGATTTTATGGTCAAACAACAGTAAAAGTACTGCGCCAGTCCCTGTACTAGAGGTGAATTGTATTTTAGTCCTACTAAAAAAGGGAAAATTAGTTATCTACAATTAATGTTAAGCAACTCAATCATTCTGTTAAATTGTCCGTCTTCTTTTATAGTAGGGTAAAATACAACGTTTATCGCTCAACTATATTTTTATTCTTATTTTGGTCATTAAACTTTCAAATTTTTTTAATTTACTAACTGAATTTATCGAATTACTCATGTTTTGGTCACTCTAAAATATTTTATTATTTTTTTGAATTTTTATAAATTATTAAATATAAAAATAAATAAAATAAATAATAAAATCAGATTTATTATTATTGAATTTTAAAATATAAAAAAAATCACCACCACTGTTGGTCTCAAAATCGACGACCATTTGATCCCAAATTATATCGGTGGACTCGTTTTGATACGTCGAATCCAAATTCGGTGTTTGTTTCATCGGAAAGTGTTTCGAAACCCACAAATCTCTTTTGAAACTTTTCAATTTCATCATATTCGATCTCTTTTTCGTGGACTTCCGAGCATTTTTCGGCAAAATGAAGGTCAGATTTGGACTCAGAGGACCGAGACGAAGCGATCCGTGAAATATGAGACTAAACAACTACCATCTATGGCCGTCGGTGGTAGCGTCCGACGACGGTGAATAGTGGCAGGCGAATAATTGGATTTAATTTTATATTTTATATTATTTTTAGATTAAATAATAATAATAAATGCCAAATAATTAATAATAATAATAATAAAATAATCGAGGGTGACCGAAACAAGAGCAATCTGAAAGTTTAGTTGATAGATTAAAAAGTTTAAAAAATGAGTGACCAAAATAAGAACGAGAAGATAGTTGAGTGAGGATCTGTGTATTTTACCCTTTATAGTATTAAACATTGACATGAAATTTCCTGTTCCACTTGGATCGTAGAGAGAAAATCTAATAGAGGGACTGATTTTCTCAACACGAACTGTAGAGAGACTGAATTATCCATTTTTCAGTAGAGGGACCAAAATGCATTCATTCTCTATTACAAGGACTGGTGCGGTACTTTTACCTAAATCAAATAACCTGGCACCAATATAAATTTTGAGATGACTAGTTTAAGAAAAGAAATAATGCAACCAAATCTTAACTCTGTTAATAAAGATTTGGAATACAATCAGAAACATCCTCCTCAAAAAGCTCTGCATCACAGACTTCTATTTTTATTTTTATTAAAATAAATAAATAAATTATTCTTCAAGTGCAATTTTTTTTGCAAAATTCAGAAGAAATGGCAAAAATGGTCGTCTTTTAAGTCATATTCCGCCATCCAACTTAGGAATATTCAAGCAAACGTGATTGATGCAAGAAGATTTCGATCACCCTGCCCTGGAGTTTCCAGGAATTTACCTATTCCATGGATCATTTATTTGGATAACTGTACTATTTTAATATATATTTTTTTCAAAAAATCTTAAGCTAAGTTTTGATAAGTTACGTACTTTAAAGATAAACCGTTAGAACTCGAATCTTTGATATTTTTTCATTGGAACAACTGTTTGATTCATTTCAATTCTTATTTTAAATATCTTTATATGGTATATATTCAAATATGAATTGATATAAAACCCAGAGTACTGATTGGTCCTTTCCATGAGGGGTAAGGGGCGATCTGAAGATTAATAGCCAAAGAATCGAAGTACGATATTTATAGATTGCCCTATCCAATGTCCAATCCAAGTACTATTATCCATTAAAAAACGTGGTTTTCATTTCTTGAATAGTTTATGTTCATGGATTTTGAGTATTCAACACAGTCAATACGTTGAAAGCTACAAGGATAGAAGAAGCAGCCATCTGGTGGGAGAAAGCTCAGGGATAGAAGCTAAAGCCACTGTCATAGAAAGAATCCAACGGCTGACAAATGATGGGAGTGCTGTGAAAGGCTTATCTTTCTCTGGCTGCGAAGCTTCACGGATAGATACGAAGTATACAAACTGTAGGCTTAGAAAGGAGGGACCGGGCCGCCCTTAATGCAATTATTCCCACCTTCCTCAAAAACTCTCCTTTCTTTCGCGACCCATCATCATATTCATGGTTCACGTTCTACTTGGCTAGTTGCCATTATTACTATCCACGAAAAATTAAAGCTTTGGCTGCAAACATTCACAATTCCCTCTCTCTGAAAACCCTTCTCAAGTTCGTTTAATCTGATTCTGTATTGGGTTGGGCTGTTTTACACAGAAGAAGCTGTGCTGTTTTTTAACCTTGGGTAGCTTGGCTTCTCGTTTTATAGGTATTTTTATCTTATGCTTGATGTTGTAATGAAAAGTGATCGTTTTTAGGGTGCTTTGTTTGGTAGAAGGGATGAAGCTCTGGTTATTAAGATGTAGATCTGCTTCATTTCGTTGTTGAATTCTGGTTTCTTATAACCAAAACGTTCATTTATTTTTCTGTGTTTTAAGATCTTCAGAAGGAGAGCTGCAAAGGGTGGCTTTTGTTTCCAGGACTTAATTTGATGGGGATTTGCTTAAGTGCTAGGATTAATGAGAGCCCAAGTAACACAGGTAGTTTGAGTTTCTAAAAACACCGTTATCCTTTCCCTTCTTACGAGCATCATTATCATATTATGTTGATTTTGTTTTTTGTTGCTTTGGACTTTAGATTGGCTTAGTTAAGTACTTTGATGTTTTCGTTTCCATCTTTTTTGGCTATCTTTCCTTTTATGTGGTCACCTCTTTCGGGATTCTGGTTGTTTTATGGTTTGAACTTTTAAGCTGCAATTTTCTGTCAGTTTTCCTGGTTTTCATTATTCATTAATTTGGTAAACATTTTTGTTTGCTTTGAAATGTTAGAAGGTCGAGTTTTTACTACATGACTGTAGGAACTCTACTTGTAAAACTGGATTGTCTCGATAACTAATGCCTGCATTATATCTTTGAACAGGATGGCTGAGTTCAAAGTATGTCAGTGGCGATGGGAAAGATACGAGCAGTACAAGCAGCAAAGTCTTGTCATTTTCGGCACCCCTGACTCCGAGGAATGAGGGTGAGATTTTACAGTCCTCCAATTTGAAGAGTTTCAGTTTTGCTGATCTCAAAATGGCCACTAGGAATTTTCGTCCCGATAGTGTGCTCGGAGAAGGCGGTTTCGGCTCGGTGTTTAAGGGGTGGATTGATGAAAATTCATTAACTGCTGCCAAGGCTGGAACTGGAACTGTCATTGCTGTGAAAAGGCTTAACCAAGAAGGATTCCAAGGTCATAGGGAGTGGCTGGTGAGTCCGCCTTCACCTCACCTTGTCCTTCTTTTGGCGTATGGTGACAACCAATATTCTGCAGTTTTAAAATGGTGTTTTTTCAATCTTATAGGCAGAGGTGAATTATCTGGGACAGCTTCATCATCCTCATCTTGTCAAATTGATTGGATATTGCTTAGAGGATGAACACCGTCTTTTGGTGTACGAATTCATGCCTCGTGGCAGCTTGGAGAATCATTTATTCAGAAGTAAGTTCTTTTTCTGCCATTTTTCTCCTGAAATTGAACAATATATTTTTTATCCTCAAATTGAATTTATTTTTTACCAGGAGGTTCTTATTTCCAACCTCTTTCATGGAGACTTCGGATGAAGGTTGCTCTTGGTGCAGCAGAAGGGCTTGCCTTTCTTCACAATGCCGAAACAAAAGTGATATATCGAGACTTCAAGACTTCCAACATCTTGCTTGATTCAGTATGTGACTTGTTAAGCAAACTTTATTGTTTCATTTGATAATTTTCTGGATTAAAAAAACGTCTTTCATCAACGCCTTTGTGAACCTTTTATTCTGATTACATTGCAGAACTATAATGCAAAGCTTTCTGATTTCGGGTTGGCCAAAGATGGTCCAACAGGTGATAAGAGCCATGTTTCTACTAGAGTCATGGGGACCTACGGATATGCTGCTCCAGAGTATCTAGCCACAGGTACTTGCTGATATCAGTGCTATTGCGGAATGGTTTTTGTTGGCTTTGGTAGACGCAAGGAGTCGGGACTTTGACAGTGCTTATATATCTAGGCAACACAGTAGTGTAACTTTCCACATTTTCTCAAACTGTAGGTCATTTGACAGCCAGGAGTGATGTCTATAGTTTTGGAGTAGTGCTGCTAGAGATGTTATCTGGCCGCAGAGCAGTTGACAAGAATCGACCGTCCGGAGAACATAATCTGGTGGAATGGGCCAGACCTTACCTGGGGAACAAACGTAAAATATTCCGTGTCCTAGATAACCGCCTTGAAGGCCAGTATTCAATGGAAGCAGCCTTCAAGGCTGCTACCCTTGCTTTGCGATGCTTGTCTGCTGAAGCCAAATTCAGACCGTGCATGAATGAGGTTGTAACGGCATTAGAGCAGCTACAGGAGTTGGGTGAACCTGGAACTAATCAGAACAATGTTAGCAAGGCACCCCGTATACGCAGGCGAAGTACCGGTGATGCTAACAATGGAAGGAGTGTTGCTGCATACCCTCGGCCGTCTGCTTCCCCTCTTTATGCCTGATAACACACACCATGCAAGCTGTTTTCCTTTGAGGTATATTTCAGGTGGTTACAGAGCAATCTTCACACCTCTGTAAAGTTCTCGTTTTAGCTAATGTAATCAAAACCAATCTGCCAAAATTTCAAGTTCAAACCATAACGAGGGGAATGTGTGCAATGCTGCAAGTCTTTCGAGATTATCAAGTGTCGTTTGTTACAATTGGGAGCCGAGTTGTGAGGAATGGTGTAATTGATTGTTGCCTTTTGGGGATGATAAAAGCAGCATTTGAGTAGTAGAGTTTGCTTGTTTTAGCTGGGAAAAATGGCTTGATGAAATAGAACAAGGTGCTGATATATATATTTACATAAAATAGCATGACGAAAATAGAATATATTATTGCAGTAAGTTATGGACTATGGTTACTTCTGTATATTAGAATCAAAGCCCTGCAATAATATCTATATGTTCTTCTTCAGACCATCTGCAACAAAGCGCAGGTTGCTGTTTCCGAAATACAAGTCAAAGAATGAAAAGGTAGGTGAAGTTTAATTTAATAGAAAATTTTGCTTACACTTGGCTTGCAAGTTGAGACTTTCTAGCTGTTTTAGGTAATTTGTTGGACTAAGTATATATCTACGCAAAATAACAGGTGAAAATTCATGCAGTGGAATTGTCAAAACATGTGCTATTGCTTGTATAGACTGGTGTTTTTAATTATTATTGAATATTCTTCATTAGAACATTTCAAATTTCTCTATATACTATGATGTGATGCAAAAAACTTGGAAAAGTCTAATGCTAAGAAAATATCTGATTCGACTAATTCAGTCATTAAACAGTGGAGTTGGAAACGAATTAAAACAGTATCAATAAATATTGATGCTACTATGTATTTCATAATGCATTTATTCAACAGTATGATAAGCTTCTCTATTTCTCTTTACCGGTTGTGTCGTCACCAAGTCCTCACCATCCCGGGTGTGCAATTTCTCCAATCGAACTTCCCGATTGATCTGTTTCTTAAACTGATTATTTCTCTGATTTCGAGAACCTTCTTCAGGTAATTATGCCCTTGCTTGGTAGACTCGGCCTCGATATCAACTCCACTTTCTTCCCTTACATCTTCATTTCCACTGACCGATTGCGAGACACCATCATCTTGAGACTCTGACAGAGTTTCACTGATAATGTTGCCTAGCATCTCTACCACTTCGCCCATTCTAGGACGGGACTTTGGGTTTTTCATTAAACATTTGTTCGCCAAGGATGCTAGTTTACGAGCGGATTTGATGCAATTCTGTCCTTCGAGGCGAGAGTCTATGATGAGGTGAAATCTCTTTGAATCAGATACGCAAGGTCTCACCCATTCGAGGAGTTTCTGCTCGCTTCGAGGTAGATTTCTTTCTAGTGCTCGCCTTCCGGTGATGAGCTCGTATAGAACCACCCCGAAGCTCCAAACATCACTCTTAGCAGTTAGCCTACCGGTTTGCACATACTCGGGGGCAGCATAACCTACTGTGCCGACAACCTTATAAAGGTTTTTGAAGCAGTAAAAGCAGCAATTAGAATCCATGAATCCAACTTAAGTTCTGCAATAACTAAATCTAAATCCGATATCATGATCTGAAAATAGTACTCTGGTTTTATAGTTAAACAAAGGCGATTAACCTACAGCTGTAGAAACATGGCCAAATCCTTCAGAAGGTCCTTGTCTAGCCAACCCAAAGTCTGAGAGCTTCGCATTGAAGTCCTCATCTAGAAGAATATTCGACGTCTTAAAATCTCGAAATATTAACTGCACAATCATAAAAGCAAACCAAAATCATGAAGGGAAACACAAATTGCACAGTTGACAGTAAGGATTTAAGTGATCTAAGAAAATAATAAAGCAATATTCAAGCCAAAACACACATATACCTGAAAATCCATTTGTTCATGCAGGTAAGCCAAACCCCGGGCAGCGTCTTGAGCGATTTTCAATCTTGTCAACCACAGCAACGGCAACGACAATGGCATCCGGGCCAAGAGATGATCTTCCAAGCTTTTGTTAGGCATAAGTTCATAGACCAAAAGTCTCTGAATCCCTCTCTCGTCGTCCTCCGCGCAATATCCCACTAATTTTACAAGATTCGGATGCTTAACTACGCCCAAAAGGCTCACTTCATTGATCCATTCCTTATGCCCCTGCATACTAGCAAAGCTAAGGAATCCAACTATAATTCATACTTCAATAATAACAATCTTAATGTACACAATACAAGTACATTGTTATGCAGTTCATAAGCAAGATTAAGCTTCTCATAATTATGGATTATGCAGTTGTTTTGCAATTAAATTGAATACATCAAACAGATATATGTAAAATGGGAAAACAAAGAGGGATGAGAGTGGACTATGCCTGGAAACCGTGACGATTGAGCTGTTTGATGGCAACATCTAGCTTTAAATCATGACCGTCGTTCGCTTCATCAGGAACCTTAACGACACCTCTATAAACGCACCCGAACCCTCCTTCACCGATCAAAAGTGCTCTACTGAACCCGCGAGTAGCTGATTTCAGCTCGGCGAATGTGAAAGCCCGAAGATCGTTAGCTCGACGCTGAGTCAGGAACTCGTAGAAACCACCCACGGTCGAGTAGTCAGATGCCAAGTCCCTGGTCGACTCGGAGTCGAACTCGGAACGACTCAAACCGACGCTGCTCGACGCCACGCTAAATGACCTCGTCCACGTCACCTTCGACGACACCCTCGAAACGGCAGCGCCGCCGCCGCCGCCGCCATCTTCTCGCCTCTCCCCGTTTGTAAAATGAAAACACTTCATAACTAAAAGAAATGTAGAGTTTCGAAAAGGAGAGAAAGATTATGGGGTTAATTCCAAATGGGAGGGGATGAGCAGATAATGTCCAAAGTTTCAAACTTTGGGGTTGGGCTTTGTGTTGTTGTTTGGAATGTTAAGGAAGTTGTGGTCTTGGCATGGATTAAATGAGAAACCAAAGTGGAAGAAATCACGAGGGCGATGGCAGACAGATGCACAGAACTGTAAGGATCAGACAGTACAAGAGAGAAAGGGCCCCATTTTCCATTGAAGCTTTGGGGATTTGAATGGAATTTCCACTATTGGTTTTTTTTTTTCAGATTTGGACTTTGTAGGGTCAAACATTTTGCATCGGAATTTGATTATCTTAATCATTTCCCCCCAAATCTATACTTGCAAAACTAAAAAAAAAAAAATAAGTAGAATTGATATAGAAAGATTGGATTATTATAGTAGGACCACATAATGAAAAGATTAAAATTCAATTTAAAATTTTAAATAGAATATAAATATAAAAATCGACGATGAAGGATAAAATCATTAACACTAACAATAAAATGTATATACTACACACATGATAGTTGAAAAAAATGGTAATTACCCCAATTTAATCACAATTTGCGAACAATAATCGGTGATTGTAAATGTGTATATGAATCAGGCCTAAAGCATAAAAGATCAACATAATAATAAATCAATGACATCTTGATCAGTTGCAGTTTCGTCAAATTCAACAAATAAAAACAAATAAAACCAAAAATGTACTACAAAAATATAATTATTTTTACTTAAAAATTTAAAAAAAAAATTAAAGATGAATCAAAGAAGAAGAAAAGAAAATTTAGTTATCGGCGATCATCATCAAAGCGTATGATTATGAATTATATAAGATTAGTTAATAAATTATGTAAACTATATTTATAGTGTTTTGTAAATATTTTTTATAGTTATTAATGATATCATGAATTCAGTTTAATATATAAATGGAATAAATATGTAAAAACAAAAAATATTTAATATAAAAAAGTAAAATATATCAAATATTTTTAATATTTGATGCTAAGATCCTTAAATTAATCGGTGATCAAAAAAATATCCATCCTCTCCTCTTTTGTGTGGGTTTAAATTTTTATTCTATATTAAAAATGTTTATTATCATTTTGTTGTAAAACAAATTTTTTGTGCTCCTTCCTTATAATAATTCTATTAAAAAATTATAATAATTCTCCCATAAAAAATAAAAATTGAACAAATCCGGCAACATGGTTGGGTTAAAGACACGTGTGATCATTTCAATTTGTTTATTTTTTAAGAAATGCATATGTTTTGGATCGATTGGGTTATTTGTCACTAATTAAAAGTTCATGACTATTTTTGCAATCGAATCCAACCACTCTGGCTGCCACTTTTTGATTTCAATAACCAAAAGATGTCTGAAACTTGTGGGGTTGCAATTTTCTGGCAAATTAAAGCTAAAAATTGATTATTTTTTAATATAAATATTTTATTTTATGCAATTCTATTTTTTAAATATTATTTATTTTATTTAAAATTTAATGTTTAAAATTAGAGTTCAATTTGCCGTTTATATTTTTTATTTAAATAAAAAATATTTTATTCTTAATATAAATGTCAGTATTTAAATTTATGCAATATAAAATAATGTGAATATTCATGACCACTCTATTAAATAATAAATCTCATTTGCAGTTAGTCATTTACATTTGATTCGATGATGTACGTCGAAATTATTAAACACAACATTTAATTGAAAATGATTATCACGAAAAATGATTCCACAGGGAAGAATTATATTTGTGTGGAAAGATGGTCCCCGTTTAAAGCAAATTTTATTCTTTCTTTTCAAATAAGCTAAGGGATATTATTTAGAGTTGTATTTCGATACAATTTTTTTATAAAATACATGTATAATTTTTATTTAAATTAATAATATTTAAAATTTTAATTCTAAATTCTAAAATTTTAAACCTAAATATTAAATCTTACATCATAAAATATAGAGAAAAAGTTTGATACACAGTCCGTGTAAATTAAAGTTTACACGTGCTCTTTAAATTTAGAGGTTAGGTTGTAAGGTTTATAATTTAAGGGTTAAGGTTAGAGTTTAGGGTTTAGAATTTAGGGTTAAGGTCAGTACTCAGTAGAATATACTATTTATATTATTTTGGTTGTAAAATTGAGCTAGACACGCAGTGACGGATCTAAAATTATTTTTAAATGTGAACACATATTAAATCTCAAAATTTTAGGGTGAATATAACTTATAAAGAATAAAAAAATTAAAGATTAATACATAAAAACTTAAAAAAATTAAAATCAAATGCGAAGTTTTAAAATGTTAGGATGGACTATAGCCCGCTTGGATCCGCCAGTGTAGTCGCGTATGCACATGAATTTATAATAATTCAATTTCACCTGAAGTGGGAGCTCAATCAATTGTTGGACACAATTTTACTTGATTTTATTATAACTTTACGTTTGTTTAAACAGGGTAAAAAAATGTAAAGATAATTCATTTTACTTAAAGCTTATCATTTAGGAATATATAATATATAATGAATCTGTTCATTTATTTAAGCTGGTTTTTGAAGGCAAACTTTATGAAATAAAATTGGGCTTGCTTCACTTTCATTTGAATTAACATTTAACAACATTGTATAATACACTTTTAATTTTTTAGCTAATATTTATATTTTAGTAATATATTATTTAATTACAAATTGGATTTGGTGCAAAACCCAACTCGTTTTCATATAAACATATTTATTATATATTTTTAGTTTAAAAAAATTAAAGTTCAAATAAAGAATTTAATCAATAAAAAATATTAGGTGTTTGGTTTAATACTATAAATTTATTCTAGAATCAACTAGTGATAGTTATACCCATGACCATTCAAACAGCATAAGATTCGTTGACTAATTTTATTTTTCAATTTTATAAATTAAAAAAACATGGTAAATGGAATTAATATAATTTATTTTTAACTAAAATTTAAACGATATGCAAGCATTGATAAAATTTGGAAATTTAATTTGAAAATTTAAACAATGGGGACAAAATTACTCATATTGTCCACATTTATCTTAAAATTGTATTATTTCTTTACTTAATAAAAAAATTACTTATAAAAACTAAAAAATACAAAACACGTGGCATCTGTATTGAGAACGGGGCACCGACTGGTGCAAGGATGTGGGCGCAGGTGATTTCCATTGGTTTTGATGAAATAAATAATAGGAGTATTAAAAAAAGGAAAATTGAAACGACAAAACTGTCACTACTCGTGGGATGGGCCCGAATTCGACGTGTTTTGACTCGACTCGATTTGATAGGGTTGAATTTTAAAAAAATTTGAGTTCGAGTCGGTGGAATATGTAAGAAATTTAGATCGGGTCAGGTGCGTGTTTAAGGTAGAAAATATTCGACCTGACCCGGGATTAATTATATAATTTTCTCCTAAATTTTTAGGGATATTTATAATAATACCCCGTTTATATATTTTTTATAATTAGGTTCCTAAAATTAAATTTTTATTTACAATTTAATCCTTCAAATTATAATTTTTTTGATTAAGACCCCTAAAATTATTTTTTACAATTAGGTCCCTAAAATTGATTTTTTTATATAGGTCGGGTTTAATATATTTATTTTCGAGTCAAATTTAATATATTTATTTTCGGGTTAGGTCGGATGCAGATATAGAGTATTTATTTTTGGGTTGGATTGGGTTGGGTCGGGTGGGCCAAAAACCTGACCCAGCCCGTGCCCATCTCTACCAGTAGAGAAACAAGAAGAAAAGCCCTCCCCTCCCAAATATATATTTTTTATGCTTCATATTAAAAATAAATTATAAATTAAATTATAAATCTTAAATCTTACACTTTATCTTAAATTTCTCCTATCCTAACTTTAAACTCTAAATCTATATTTTAAATTTTAAATTTTAAACCTTAATTTTAGTGTAAGAGCATAAATGAGAGCATTCTTAGAGACGATTATCATCCGAGAAACAAAAGCAGAGCGCCTCATTTGCAGAGTACGTACTAACATTTGCTAAGCACAGCTCTCTCGCTTTTGTTCTACAAACGGTGTTGCTTCGACGCCGCTGATCGGATTCTTCTCACCAGATTTCGGTGTAAGTCTTTTCCGTCTGTTACAAGTCAAATGGTGCAGATTCATAACCAGTTTCTTGCTTTGAATCTTAACTATTTGATTAATAAATTTTTCATCATTATGTCTTAGCTCTCTGTCAGTCTGTTGTCTACACTGATTCATTCCCTTTCTCCGTCCATATTAACCGAACAGTGAGAGTTTCTATTTTGATTCTCTATTTGGTTTGTTCTTGTTTGATTCATTTAGCTGTTAATGCTCAGAAGACATCTGGGATTTACGTTTGTAGATGCTTAATACGTACGGTTTTGTATATGTTTGTATCTGGGATTTATGTTTTGAGCATCAGGTTTTTTATTGCTAAGAGTGTAGGGATTTGTTAGCCTTTGACAATATCGTGTATTATTTCTGCATGAATCAATAGTAGTTTGCAAACTTAAAAGATGTCTATTTGTTGATGATCAGATGTCTAACCTTCAACAAAAAGATGATCAGATGTTTGTTTATCCATGGATGTGCATCATTGCCAATATACCAACGACAGTACAAAATGGTAGGAATGTGGGTGGAAGTGGAAGTAGTTTGCGTGAAGATTTGACAGAAAAGGGATTTAATCCATCGAGGGTTAATCCTCTTTGGAACCATCATGGTCATTCTGGGTGGGAGAAGAGCTTTGAACTGGAGCACTGCGGGAAGATGGACCAAGGAGGCAAAGGGATAAGTTGTATGGTTGGATTGCTCGTGAAGATGACTTTCATTCAAGGGACTTATCTCCGTGATAATGGAGACCTGAAGACAAAGAAGAACAAGATCAAAGAAAGGCCTCGAAATGGCTGACAGCCTTAACCAATACTTTGGAGACCAAGAACCTAGTGCTTAAGGAAACGGAGTCCATGTATACTGAGGTAAAAATGTCCTTTAGGACATTAACCGATAAAGCTTATAATGATAATGCATTAAGACTAATATGTAGTTGATTAACGATAAAGTGTAGTCATTGACATGATGATGTCAAAATCAATACATAAATATGTGTTAGAGAACGACATACTGCACTGACCTGCTATGAGCACGTTTCTTGGATTATTATGTGACAGTCACAACATCGCTCATAGTGATAACTACATGTATAATCCTCAGACTTGATATCATCATTATTTCAACAATGTAACATATTTTAATACAGTCAAACGTGTGTCGTAACTGAGTGCATTATAAAGACTGATTTTGGATATGTCACAATCTATGTAGTGAGATATAATTGATCAAGATAGAATTTGTCCCTACTACATAATATGAGTAATATCGTAGGTCACTTGATTGAGTGAGACTAGAAATGCATGACCATGCTCGAATAAGTTGATAAGAGATGTCATAGTTATTTGTTTATAATAGTCAACTCATGATACTAAGAAATATTAGACGGACTATACAAGTGTAACTGTTTCATGACTTGTGTTCAATCTAGATATAAATGACAAAAGGATGTAATACATGAAAAGAGTTAATGACGAAGAAATTATGTCGAATCACGATTTCCCTGTAACTTATGTGACAATGACATATTACTAGATGTCATTTATTGTTTGTAATATTAGAAATGTTCTAATATTTACTACTAACGTTACAAGAACGTACAGGGTCACACCCACAGTTGAAATGAGCATATATTAAACGAATTATATATTTACAAATTTGTTGTACACAAATTTAGTTAAATAAATATATATTTGATATATATATAATTTAATTATTGGATAAATATTAAAAGAAAATAATCATTTCAATTATGACACTTTTAATATATAAATAATATAATTCGATTTAAATTTATATATATTGAAATCTTAATTAAATTTGAATTGAGATTATATATATTAAAATCCTAATTAAAGTTAAATTAGCATTATATATATATATATATATATATATATATATTGAAATACTAATACGAGTTGAATTAAGATTACAAAAGTTCTATAGATGTATAAGAGATCTAGCAGTCATTAGTGTTTTCTGAAAAAACCCTCTAAATAGTTTAGAGAGTTTTATATACTCGTTTCAAATGGGTGAATTATGTAGGTGAATTATGTAGAAGTCAGAGCGTTATCGTTGCGGCTAAGGAATCGACATATTAGAATCGTGATTGGATATCTATCTTCTCTAAATTTAGAATTCCACATTTTAAACAGGTAATTCTTCACTCTTATTCACCCCGATTTGTTCCTCGTACATGGATCTTTGGTGGTGATCGCCAACAGTTCTAGTTGCACCCAACCGTTCTAGTTGCTTATGTAGATTGTGCTGCTGCTATGTAATATGTACTATGTAGAGTCTAAGAGGATGCAGCAGAGTGCTCATGACCACTTTAAGAAGATTTCCTTGGAGCACGAGAGGTTCGCTCGGCAATTTTCTAATGAGAAAGCAAAACTAGAGCAGCGTGAGAAGGAGTTGCTTGAACGAGAGCCTCAAAATGAGGCTGAGACAATAAAAAACTTCAGCAAAAAAAGCTGATGGTATGTGTAATACCTCTTTGGGTTCTTTTTCTTTCTTTTTTTAAACGAATCTAATTGGCATGTTTAGCTAAATCATTACCTGTTGAAATCAGCTAACTGCAAAGTTCTACCTTCTGTTCCTTTTTGTCATTTGCAATAGTAAAATAGAATTATTAAGAGTATCAGCTTCAGTATAAAACCGTGATCAAAATATTTGTATAATATTTTGAGCCCTTTTTCCTCTGCAGTATGAGAGGGCAACCTTGGAGCAAAAGAAGGCCGATGAAAGAATCTTAAGATTGGCAGAAGAGCAGCAGGTATGTTTCCGGTCCTCATATTGAATACTATTGAAAATAGTGATTAACTTTGTATGATTTCTAAGAACTTTCCACCTACCTTTTATTTACTTCTATGTCAGAGTGAAAGGGAGGAACTTCATAGAAAATTCATTGAGCTTGAGAAGAAACTTGATGCTAAACAAGCATTGGAGCTGGAGATACAGAGCATGAAAGGGCAAATAGAAGTGATGCAGGACATGAAAGGGGATGGGGAAATGAAGCAAAAGATGGAGGCAATTCAAGAAGAATTAAAAGAGAAGGAAGAAGAATGGAACAGTGTGGAGGAGCATTATCAAGTTCTTGTTGTCAGCCAACGCAGAAAAAATGATGAATTACTGGATGCTCGAAATGAATTAATAACGATATCTGTTACATCACGTATCACAAATTTTTATTTTATTTTATTCCATGCCTGCTAAGTGTCGTGTATAAAATATTAGGTCACTATTGAGATGTCGGGCTGGTATCTTGATTAATTATAAGAATATAACGAGCTAGAAAAAATATCTGTTCGTTACTTGGGAGGGCCTCCGGAGTATCAAAAAGGGATTGCTCTATGTTATTTGATAACATTAGAGCTAGAGTAAATGGTTGGTCAGCAAGAAGTCTTTCATATACTGTCGAGCTCAACTTATTCAATCTGTGCTTTTTAATGTGCAAAACTATTGAGCACGGCATTTTATCTTGCCAAAGGCTGTTATGGTGAAAGTGAATCAAATTTGCATGCTTTTCTTTTGGAAGGGCAGAATTGATGTTCTTAAGGGAGCTCAAATTAGTTGGGTGCAAATATGTAAACCAAAAGATGAAGGGGGGATTTTTCTTAAGGATTTGTCTAGTTGGAATAGAGCTTGTGTAATGCGCAGCATCTTTCGTATTTGTTAGCACAAGTTGGCTCTCTTTGGTTAGAGGCATATATGCTTAAAAGCGAGGTTATCTACTTTTTTTCCCTTTCATTTTCACTTGGAGCACATAGACTTGATTTTTTTAATCATGGTTGTAATCCGGCAATGCTTGTGCTTCTATTGCTGTCAAGAGAATGGGAGAGGCGGACATCAAACCCTTCCGGATTGCAGCCAAAAGAAAATACTCAAGTGTAGAAGCTAATCTGAAAGCAGCAGAGCACTGTTCGCAGTTGCAGGACTACCTTGGAGATCCTAATTGGCATCCTTTCAAGATAGTCACGGACAAGGATGGAAATTCCAAGGTATTTTACCTATATATATCAAGCCAAATCTTGTGCTGGTAAACAATTCTATTAGCTCAAATTCTAAATAGGTTCATGCTCTGCTTAGATGCAACTTTGTTGAACAATATAGACAGATTTTATTCAAATTCAAAATCAGATTGGGCTCTGAGTTGCAATTTGTCTGATTTTTCGTATGAAAATTTGATTATTTTTTTAATAGTCTTAAGGTGATTATAATGTAGTATATGTTCATATATATTCTTAACTATTTAATAATGGACACACACTTTACAAACAAAACGATTAAACCCGGGTCTCTTAGGATGAATATTATGAGAAGGATGATTAATGTGAAAATTTTAAACAAGGGGGCCCACTAGCCAAACCTAAAACAGGATCAAGGAATCCAAAGTCCCAGCCCAAACCTAAAAAAGAATCCAAAGATATCTCTCAAAAATCAACAAAAAGGGAAGGGGGAAAGTGGAGAAAGAGCAACCTCTTCCTAACCTACAGTGTAGGAGAGTGGATTCTGTTCTATTATTAAAATTTAAGAAATAGTTTTAATAGAAAAAGCGGACGATGTTTATTTTAAGAGGCTCGAATTTAATTATAATATATGTAAAATGTGTGTACTTTGTTAAAGGGTTGAAAATATCTATGAACAGATACTACTTGTAATAACCTTTAGACTCTTAAAAAAATATTATAAAAGATTAAAAAAAAACATTGAAGAAAGAAAAGCCAGCCCCATTAGGGCATTTGTAAATTTGGCCCACACCCCCATGTGCTATAGTTTTGATACGAGCAAATTTAGCAAATGCAATTTGGCCCTTGATTGACGTGACCACCAAATATAAATAATAAATTATATGGAATTATTGTCAGCATATCTTTACTTGAAAGCAATACAATTTAATGTTTTTGTAACTTTCCCTTACATTCGAGAGAAATGAAGGATTTCTTTTTTTTTTCTTGAATAAGGAAGGATATATATATCTGTATTAATTAAAAAAATTCTCAAACCTAAAATGATTTGGAAAGAGTTTTTTTTTTGTATTTCTATTTAACAAGATAAACAGGACTATATGACAAAACAAAGACAAAAGGCCTTGGCCAAAGCCATGCAAAATAACCATGACCATCAAATCTAAGCTCATTTGATTTACGTGTTAAGTTTGATTTACAAGTAGAAATATTGTTTTTATTTATTATTTTCCATTAATTTAATAACAAAAAAATGATTTCTTTTTTAATAAGTCCAAAACTATATCTTTCGACCAATTCCATCTCTTTCATTCCTGGGTACTCAACGAAATTCCCATGGAACGATTACTTGTTTCAAATTTCGGTTTATATTTTACGAATACCTGTAAGATTCCATTAATCCCACAAAGTGCTTGTACAAAAAACTATTGCTCCGTTGCTTTGCTTCAACGCACTCAAAATAGGTAAGGGAAGCTTCATTTTAGACACGACCCTTCAAATATATCGTACCAATATGGGAATATCCTGAATTCGAGCATGGTTAAAAGTAATTGTCTCTAATTTAAAATTTAAAAGAATTACAAATGTTTTAGATATTATAATATGTACTTTCAAAATATAAAATGTTTAGACACTTGATTATGTTTAGTTTAATTTATTAAGGATTAAAGAATATGAATAATATAAACAATTTCAAATAACAATCAACAAGCATGAGGAACAAACCAAATATATATTACAACTCAACTATATGAAAAGTTACTACAATATGCTTGGCAAATACTATATAATGATATTATATTAGCCTAGTTAAACCAAATTTTACCGCGGGCTACATTTGTGCAGGTGCAGCCACGTCAGTCTTTTAGAGGGCCCGTAATGGTTAAAGGTCGGAACCATGCAAAGGGTAAAAATGAAAAATGGATTATAGCTGGAGAGTTTCTAATCTTTTTGTTTTTCTCTTTTTAACTTCTGAACATTTTAATTCTTTGGTTTTAATAACTTCTTCTTCTTTAGCAAATTGGTCCTTCCTCCAAATCATCAGAAAGAATAAATGAATCAAACTCTGAAATTTTTGCCGGTGAATGTTTGACCAAACTGCCAATGGGCGGGAACGATGTTCCAAGAGGTGGAAGTGCGCCTGTCACTGCCTGTGACCCTGAACGAGAGTGACTGACCAACCAGAACGGCGTTTGATTGCCAGTTCTGACCCCAGTTTCGGCTCATGCTCATCCAACCGGTCCTAGCTCCTTTCACGCTAACCTTCACGATATCCCCTGAACCCGCCACGTTGGAGATCAAGACCAGGTTGAAGTAACGGAAGCCGTTGATCGTGAACCTGATTCCTCCCCTCTTCCGGCATGGCACCTACTTTTGATTTTTATCTCTTTATTTTTTTAATTTATTAAAAATAAAAATAAAAATTTATTTTATATTTGATTTGTCAGCATAAAACGCGGAGCATGATTGTTCGTGTGGAACAGACATTTAGTCAACAAGACAGGACCATAATCCATTTATTTATTAATTTTCGTGTTAGAAAAAAAGAGCTATAGACTATTGGGGCTTCGGGAGCTTTACTGTCTTTGTCCGATTTCATGGAAATAATCCATTTTTTTAATTAATTACGTATATTGTTTTTGAATGGCGTTAAACATGAAAATTATTTAGCAACAAATGCAGGTGAGCTTCAAGGGGAAAAGAAACAGAGTTAAAGGGAACAGGGATATACCGGCGGTAAGAAACGGGGACAATTCCGGCACGGTACTCAGCAATCTTAAGGAACATGGGCATGGCGAGGTCAAAATGAGGGCGAGGAGGGTTGCACCAGCCGCCATTGTCGTTTGGGAGAGCGTAATTTGGTGGGCAAAAGTTGGTCGCCGTGATGAAGATGGAAGGGCTTCCCGAATGACACCATTTTGGATCACTTGCACATTTTATCTCAAAGCAAGCGCCGCAGCTTAAGCCATTGTTGAACAACGCTGTGCTCAACGCCGCCGTGTTAACTCCGTAACCTTGGCTGTACAAGTTTCCGTAGCCACAAGCTCCTCCTGCAAATCATTATTAGAACAAAAATAATAGTAATAACAATTAGTTTTCATTTTGAAAGGCAAAAATGTTTTCAATTCCAGGCTTTTTTGATCTGAAAAAAAAGTTGAAGAAAAAGAAGATACCCATGGTGCCAGATGCATCAGAGCCGCCATAGAAGGTAGCATGGGCATTTTGCCATGCACCACCGGAGTAAACTCCTGGAATTCTCGCTTCAGCCACCCAAATTGAGGATATCAAACCCACAATAATGCATCCTACACTCACAGTATCCATTTATTTTTCTTTCTCCAACTACTTAGTTATAAACCCCAAAGCTCAAACCAAATGGTTTTTCCCAAGGAAAGATGAAGCGAAGAGAGTTGAGGGAGAGGGAAGGAAAGGAGGGGCACTTAAATAGATGGATCTTAAGCCTATAAAGAGGTAGGGTAAGATAGAGAGGCCCCTTACTGGAAATTCAAACAAATCATCTTTTTCTATGACAACCCCGATCTGCATCGTAACATTAGTTCGGTTATTATTGTTGTTTTATAGTAATAGGTTTAAGGCACACTGTTTACTTGTTTTCTAAGCTTGTTATTTAATATTATAAAAAATGTTAGATAATGAATTTTATTTTCTTAAAACTATTTGAAAGTGCAGTTCTATCGCAAAAATTCAAAAAGGTAGAAGCGAGATCAACGGATGTGATTTGAGAACAAGTGGACCACGACAAAAGGATTTGGATGGTATGAACTGGACCCGCTCAGATTAAATGTACCCCCCCCCCCCAAAAAAAAAAAACACTCCAACGTGTGGACTGGACTCCTAAATCCCGCAATTATCGGCCCTTAACACACGAAATCTCGAGCCACTCCCGCCCACATTTGATTCCTGCTCCCCATGCCGTGCTTTCGTTTTTTTTTTTCCCGCAGTTATTTTCCCCCCTTGTTGGATTCAACTTATCAACTTTTAGAAGCATGAAAATAACTTTAATTATTACCCTTTGCTTCAATTTTTTTTATGGAATTAAAAAATAATATATCTGAGAGTTTAAATCAAAATAAAATTTAGAGAAAGCATTATATATATAGTCAAAATTATGTTTAGAGAACTAACAAGTTGTTTTAATGAAAAAACGGATGATATTCATCATAAGATATTCGAGTTTAATTGTTTTGTCTATAAGATGTGTGTGCATCATCAAAGGGTTAAAAATATGTATGAACAGTTACTACATTTAATCACATTTAAATTATTAAAAAAATAATGTTTAGAAGTTAGATTTGGACTAAAAGGAAAAGAAATGTTGGGCTTAATTTCAATTAAGCTCAAGCGTTTAATGTAATGATTTTAATGGACTGGTTTGATAAATAGTTGTTCATGCTCGATTAGGTTAGATATAATTTAAAATTTATTTTTATCATATAACATAATAAGTTATAGCCTAGGAATTGTAGCGATGTCTTTTTCTGTTTCTCATCGCTAAATAAAACGCGGCTTTTTCGAATGTGTTTTTGAAAGGTGTTTGTGATTCTTTTTGATATAAAATATTTATTCCATGGGGTTTTAAAAGAAACCGCATTTAAAAAAAATGGAGTCGCCACCGGCCACTTAGGTAGGCCGGACACCATAGAACCAGAGATTCAAAAAGATTGGGTTCGGGAGTCGGTTACGGATGGGAAAGGATTAGCACCCCCACACCGCCCAAAACTGGTACTTTAATAATTACTGCTTTATTAATATTGGATTTTTCGGATTAGAGTGACGATTATTTTAAAATTCAGTCATAATTGCGAATAAATTTTAAGGGCCCCGTTATCCGAGAATAAACGTCCAACCACTATCACTACGCCTGATACTGGCCCCGTTTACGCTCGGATAAAAGGGCACCGCATTAACAAGTTATAAATCATATGCAATATTAGTGGCAAAAATATAAAACATGGCAGATAATTTAAAGACAGTAAATATTCGCATAACAGAGTCCTAATCTAACATAAATAAAATACGTAATTAAAACACACATATACGTATCAAGCTTAATAGTAGATAAAAACAAATTGAACATGTCACAATAACAAAGTATGAATAAATACATGTATAGACAAAAACATATATTTCAAGAGGACACACATATTAGAAATAAAACACGTTTCAATATATATAAAACAATATATTATACATAAAAAGAAGACACACTAACACGTAACCTAAAAGCCAAGGAAACATGCAATACGTACAAAAATACAAAACATGCTGTTTACGAGTCAACTAGAACATAACATGCTTAATACGAATAACCGAACAAAAATATACATAATCATCGTAAATTTAACACACATATACATGTAAACATAAAAATATAAGGCATATACGAGGGATATATAATTAGGCAAAAGACTACATCAACATATACGATTATAATACGAACATGAATATTTACATGGAAACAGGATCAAAATGAAAAGAAATAAACAGAAGCAGCGAAATTAAAAGGAAGTAAAACTCGATTTAAGGATGTGATTTCAAGCTTAAAGAAACTTAAAAGGACCGGGGCTGTAAAATGCCCATGCGGCACGCTTGAAATGAAATTTTCCAAAACGCGGAAGTCCTTGGGGCGTAATTTGACCATTTGAAAAACTGATTTCATTTAATTAAGGGACGAAAACGGAAGATTTTAAGAACTACGAGGGACCAGGATTGTGAATAAACCAAGGGGCAGACTCGATTTGAAAAGATCAGAAACGCGGGAGCCCTTAATCCCGAATTAACCCATTTTGAAAATATTAAGACGTTATATATCACATTTATCAGATTAAAAATTGACCCTTTCCCCATTTTTTTTCACCCTTAAGAGCGAAGCTCTTATTATTCTCTAAACCCATAGAGCCAAACCCTGATGAACCTAGAAACCGGCGGCTATCCGCCGTCCCTTCCGCCGCCGGCCGCCGCTAGCCAGCGCCGGCGAACCAAAAGAAACGCCCCAAAACCAACCTCTCTTTATGCTGAACTCAAATCTGACTTTAGATTTACACTAGGACTCACCATTTTGCCTAGATCTAAGAAATAAAAGCCGAAACCTTTTCCCTCTTTTTTTAAAAAAATTTTGTAGACCAAGACCAAACAACCTCTCCCCTTTTATCGGTTCACCGTGTTTGGCTTAAGAGCCTTACAGCTTATCACCGGCGGCAAGGAGCTCTTCCAACGAGGGTAAGAACCTAGTTCTTTTCCTCTTTTTTTGTTGCTTATTCCCTTGAAAGATATGCATGCAATAAAAGTAGCAAGAAAAATACCACTGGACTTGCGTTGCCTTTTTTTTTGTATTTCTGGAAAAAAAACTCCTTACAATACACTTTCTGTTGGATCATATATGCTCGTTTTTTTATCTGTTTTTGTAGAATATAATACATATTACATCTTGTTCGATTTGGTACTGACACCCTGTATTCCCACTTTTTTTGTGCATCTGAGCATGGTGGTAGGTACGGCGGTAAGGTGGAAGAGTTGAGAGAGTATGGTGGTGGTGTCCTCTGTCAGATCCATTCACGGCTGTTGGATCAGATCTGATCCAACGGCTATGATTACATGGGGGATGAGCGGCCTAGATCGGGCCTTGAGATGAGTGCAGCTACATCTGATCTTGACGCGTGGCAGAGGGGTAATGAACGGTCTCGCGCGTGAGTGGGAGGCGAGCGGTCTGGAGAGTGACATCACGCGCGCCAACTGAATTATCTTGGACTGATCTGGACCGTTGGATCAAGACTTGATCCAACGGCCCAAATGACGGCGGCTGCAAGATAAAAGAGGGGTATCAAACTTAGTTTTTAGGGTTTTTAATATACTGGGTCAGGCCAATATAGGCCTTGTAATATATATTTTTGGGTCTGTAATATATATTTTTGGGTTTTTGTAATAAATTGGATTGAACTGTTAATTAATATTTGGGTTTTATATTTTAGACATTAGTCCAATAATAATAATAATAATAATAATAATAATAATAATAATAATAATAATAGCAATACACATACATGATACAAACATATACTTATACAAGTATAACATATTGGCATACGTATATATAATCCTACACATAATTAACATAACATATATATACACTAAACAAATACGCTCGTACTCTAGATGCATACGCGACATACATACACCCTTAATACGTATACATACATAGCTTATAATATACATGTAGACCACACCTTATATATATATTAGTAATACTCATGCAAACAATAAACACATAATATAATAAATATACATGCAACACTAATATGTATTTACAGGTAAAAATGAGTGATTACAGGAATCAATATTTATATTCTTATAAGTAAAAATAAATATAAAAATATTAGTTAAATAATAATTCAGAACATCTGAAATTCAAACACTCGATCCAGAAGCTGATGACTTGATTTTCTTGTTTACCAGAAGAGCAAATGGATAAGCCCAATCAGTTGTATATCTAAAGAATTATAATCTTTTTCAACGGATAGTATGTATGCTTACTGAACAAAATAGCTAGAGTGAAATGTGACCGAATTTCAACAATATTTTGTTCAATTTACATTTATTAATCAATACATTCACACTCAATTCACTAAACATTATTAACTGTTTTTTTTTCTTAAAACATTTTTGTTAGGATCTCTCGTTTTGTCGATCGAAACTCTCAATTCATCAATTTATATACAATGAGACTTGAAATCGCGTCTCCACCCAAGATCCCAACATCACAATTCCAATTATGTCTAAATTGCGGAGTAAATGGGCTTCTAGGTGCGGTATTTTGTTAGTGATTCTTTCAGGACTTTGGCTTGTCACATGAGTCTGAATTTCATATTTCAGGACCTTTCCTTTTTAATGTATTTACCCCGCTGAGCCCGGGCAGTTTGATGCATACAAGTATTTTTGTTGGAACGTTGATACATAACTAATGGAATGCTCTATTCCTTGAACTTATTTACCATTGCCACACTTAATTTAGTAATTTTTAGTGTACATACGTATTACATGGAGGGATCCTACCTAACTATTTGGAAATTTTTATGTCCCAACCGTAGACAATAATATTAAATATTCAGAGTGATAAGGAGAAAAAGAGTGGGAAATCAACAAAGTTTTGGCATTGCTATATATAAATTGACCTATATGGGTCCAACCTATTAACTAACACCATAATGTTTTAGGTGGGACTTTGGGATACATATTATACAGGGGACATGCCTCTTTAGCTGACTTTGACTTCCAACTTCCAGGTTGATAACTTTGAATTTTCTTGATCATGGTTTGTATTGCCTTGGTACTAGGTTAATTAGTGGCTTTTCCATTTCACAAATTGGAATTTATTTGCATTAGCTGCAATGCATGAGTTATAATTTTAACAACAATGCTTCCTGTATATGTCGACATTTCAAATTCCCTTTTGAACAAAACTATATATATTCAAAATTCAACAACACCTCGAGATCATTTATATATGTTAAGGAGTATTAGGATCAAAACTGGGAAAGAAATCGTATACAGTGTGTACATGTATACATATTCCGTTAGAAAAATCTTGAAGGATTGCAGTTTTAACTGTTACTTTGAATTTATATTTATTTATATGTGTCTTACAATTATTTCGAATTTCAATAACACTATTTTTTTACATATATTTTTCGTTTCATTTTATAAAGAACGGAGTGATGTATGTATGTATTGATAAAAGACTCTTCCCCTACCGTTGCCTCAAATTCAATAATAAAGTTGGAATTAGAATAGAATCAATATCCCTTGCATCTCCTAAAAATGAAGGACTTAAAATTTTTTTTTTTTGTATATACGAATACGCGGAAGCATTCTCATTCGTTTGTTGTGGGGATACGGATTGGATTAGAAATGAGGAAGATTCATGTTTATCTTATCCCATAATATTTTATATAAATAATGTACGACACATGGAGGTATTTATTTGAAAAGGGCATTGGAAGAAGGGGGTGCATTTTGTCACGTATAGACGAGAATGAGGCGTGAAGCTGTTTGGTGTTTGAGATTGATAACAAAGGCCTTAGCACGTGGGCTATCGGGGCCTTGGAAAAGGGAAACCCCACAGTACTTCTCGTCGTCTACCACTCTACGGTCCTTTCACTCCTTGTGATCTTTCCTTGTACAAAATACTTGTTTATCTAATTTGCAACACGATTAGAACCCAACCAGTTATTTTACTGGAAAAAAAATAATGTTTACTTTAAAAAATTCAGATTCGAACACGTGTATACAATGTGTGTGCCTTATCAAAAATTATACATTACTATAATAAAGTTGATAATTAGTGTTCCCTAAGTTAAGCTGGCATGCATGGGATCATTAAAGCTCGTGCCTGGTCTTTGTCAAACCGTTGTTTAATTATATTATAGATGTAGGGACCATTCATGTAAATTTATTTTCCTCCCAAAATCAAGCAACCTATATTGGTGGAACTTTGCATGCCTTGATGGGACAGTTTTCAGCTTTACGCCATCTTTCTCCTCCATGGGAATATATAATAAAGCTTTCGAAATGTTTCTCAAGCAAGCAAAAATGGTATCATATCTTTTATCTTTTTCTTTCTTCCCATATATTCCTTCACCACCGCCATGTCTACATATGTATATTGGACTCTCCTTTTTCTTTATAAGGCAATACATAATGATTGATTCTTTACAATCTTTTAATCTTTCTATTGTGTAGTAAGAGCAACTACCCTAACTACTAACTTAACTACCTATCCATTAACATGGTGACGACCCAATTAAACTTAAGTTAGTTGTGACCGATGTAATTATTGAATGCCGAAATATATTAAATAAAAAAAATAACTACCTATCCATTAACATTCTACTCTATTTTTGGGCCCATGGGTATTGGGTACAAGGTATTTACCCTGTTAAGTAGAGTTTTTTTTTTTTTATTTGTACAAGCAAAAGTGTAGAAATCGTGAATGAGAATGTTAATAATTTACGTTTTATAGACTAAATACAACAACAGCAACAACAACAACAAAAATGCTTGTAGGTAGTTTGGAATTTATAAAAGATGAGCTCTTCACATCTATTTTTCTTGTTGAGAAATCATTTACTTAAAAGCTTCGCCATCACATCCTATACATAATTGTAGTAAATCCAATCAGTTTTTGAAAAGGGTAAACTACACGGGAGACCACGAATCTTTGGGGTTAGTGTCGAATGACCATTGACCTTTCAATTTTATCAAAATGACCACTCAACTATTGATATGGTTCTAATATAGCCACCAGCCGTTAAAACCTAACGGAGAGGCTGACGTGACAGTTAACAGAAACTTATATAATTACACATTTAGTCTCCGCGATTTTCACATTTAATCAATTTAATCCTAGTTTCAATTTAATAAAATAAATTAATTATTTAATTAGGTGGTGATATTGGAGGACTTTATCTATTTTTATTTAATTAAATTAATTTATTTTCCTCCTCCAATCAGGTGGTGACACCTTATTAGAAAGAAAAATCAAAGCATTGCACAAATGTAGTTGAGGGAAATCAAACCCATATTCCCTTGGGTGTAGGGGGAAAACATCTGCCACTAGGCTAGACACATATTTATGATATGAAACACAAAATTTAATATATGAGTTATATGATTGTTAATGCCATGAAAAAAGAATTAAATGTGATTTTAGGGGATTCAAACATGACATATTTATGATGCATAAAAACATTTAACCCAAAATTTTATAAACCCTAAACCCTAAGAATTTTATAGACCCTAAAACCTAAAAAATTTATGAACCCTGAAACCTAAAAAATTTATAAACCCTAAAAACTATAGTTAGTGCATGATTTAAAAATCTCTAAACCCTAAAATATAGTTAGTGGACAATTTAAAAAATTTATAAACCCTAAAAATTTTATAAACCATAAACCCTAAAAATTATTAATTAAGTTAGAAATCATAAACCGTGCACTAACTATAATTTCTAGGGTTTAGGATTTAGGGTTCATAAATTTTTTAGGGTTTAGGATTTAGTGTTCATAAAAATTTTAGGGTTTAGGGTTTATAATTTTTAAAGCATGCACTAACTATAATTTTTAGGGTTTAGGATTTAGGGTTTAGAGATTTTTTAAATCATACACTAACTATAATTTTTAGGGTATATGGTTTAGGTCTATAAAAAAGTTAGATCATGCGGTAACTATAATTTTTAGGGTTTATAGTTTATATATTTTAGGGTTTAGGAGTTTAGGATTATAAATCTTTTAGGTTTTAGGGTTTATGGGTTATAAATTTTTAGGGTTTATGGTTTATAAAAAATTTTAAATCATGTACTAACTATAATTTTTAGGGTTTAGAGATTTTTAAATCATGCATTAACTATAATTTTTAGGGTTTAGAGTTTATATATTTTAGGGGTTAGGGTTTATAAAATTTTTAGGTCTAGAGTGTATAAATTTTAGGGTTTTAGATTTTGTTAGTGCATGATTTAAAAAATTATAAACCCTAAACCCTAAAATTTTATGAACCCTAAATCCTAAACCCTAAAAATTATAGTTAGTGCACGGTTTATGATTTTTTAACTTAATTAATAATTTATAGGGTTTATGGTTTATAAAATTTTTAGGGTTTAGGGGTTATAATTTTTTAAATGGTTCATTAACTATATTTTAGGGTTTAGAGATTTTTTAAATCATGCACTAACTATAGCTTTAGGGTTTATAAAATTTTTTGGGTTTAGGGTTCATAAATTTTTTTAGGTTTTAGGGTCTATAAAAATTTTAGGGCTTAAGGTTTATAAAATTTTGGGTTAGATGTTTTTATGCATCATAAGTGTGTCATGTTCGAATCCCTTAAAATCACATTTAATTATTTTTTCATGGCATTAACAATTATATAACTCATATTAAATTTTGTGTTTCATGTTATAAATATGTGCCTAGCCCAGTGGCAAAGGCTTTCCCCCTACACCGAAGGGAATGTGGGTTTGATTTCCCCCAACTACATTTGTGCAATGCTTTGATTTTTCTCTCCAATATCACCACCTAATTAAATAATTAATTTACTTTATTAAATTGAAACTAGGACTAAATTGATTAAATGTGAAAATTGCAGGGACTAAATGTGTAATTATATAAGTTTCTGTTAACTGCCACGTCAGCCTCTCCGTTAGGTTTTAACGGTTGGTGGCTATATTGGAACCATATCAATAGTTGAGTGGTCATTTTGACAATATTGAAAGATCAGTGGTCATTTCGACACCAACCCCAAAGATCGGTGGTCTCCCGTGTAGTTTACCCTTTAGAAAATTATATAAAAAAACTCTAAAAATATGAAAACCCAATTTTGTAAATAGAATCGGTCAACAGGAGAAGTTCCCAATGATATTGGTTTTGGCCTCAAGACTTGCAATAGGCCTAATCAGTCCAAATTCATCATTTCTGATTCATTTCCCTCCCTTTTTGGGTTCGAACACGTATCATAGTGATAGATTGCTCAAACTGAACAAAATTTAAGTTAATGTGTTGAATATGAGTATGCATTTTCTAAACGAACATATCCCACTGCTATGCTAAATTTCTAACACTTTTCTACAAGTGAATCTTTTCTTATATACGCTTGTGCAGCCGTCATCGACTACAGAGCTCAGAACATGGTTAAATCGAGTCGTTTATGAGAAGAATCGGAAAAAAAGAGAGAGGCAAGGACACTTAGAAAGAAAGCATCACACATTGCAAAGCAGTTGCATAATAATTGATTCCATAGTTAATGATATACATACTCCTACCGAAGGTCAAAAAGCCTTGAGAAAGGGCTATTTCTCAAGCACGTCTTTAGCTGAGCTTAAACCAACCATTTTTTATTAACGTATCATACCATTTATCTAACAGAGTTAACATTCGAGTGATTATTTTGTAATTTAACAACGACCAAAATAAAAATTCATCCAAATTCAGCAACTATGGATGTAATTTACCCTAAATAAAATAATAGAAAATAGAGTTACGAATTTCTTGAAGCCCAAAGGATTCAAAACTAAGCATTGTTTACCAGATAGGGCCCGGTACCTCACCCGAGTTTAGCAAGTTTTGATGTAAACGAAGACCCAACCCAATACATTAGAGTTTAGACTTTAAATCATTATACCCAATTTTGGATCGACTATCGAGTAATTTGTCTATATTATTTCTCTCTTTAAAAAAAAAATTAAAACTTTCAATTAAAGCAACATATACGTAATCTATCATTATAAATATTGAATCGTCTAATTTATTTAATAACTAAATTAATTTAAATTAAAATTAAAACTAGAACTGGACCCAACAAGTGAACCAAGTGGAAAAACGGATGATGTTTATATTAGAAAACTCAAGTTTAAATCGTTTTGTTTGCAAGGTATATATGCATTGTCAAATGATTAAAAATATGTATAAGCATATATTACCTTGTAAGAACCTGTTATTTCAAAAGTTTGACGGCTTCTTAAACCCTTAAGCCTTAAATGTTTTATTTTTTATATCATTAAATATTAAGAAAACACTCGCATCATTTAAATACTTGTGAGTTTTTTATTGACAGTATATAAAATAAGGATAATTATTTGATACATTGGACTTAGAAATTTTTAGTGCCCTCGTCACGAGTTTCTGCTCTCGTGATGGGTCACCTTGTCGCAGTTGTCCAACCTGCCTACCCCACTCATGGGCGCTTGGCGTGAAATCGATCAGTTAAAGGGTTGCTCTGATACTACTTGTCATATGATCATTACCCTCTTCTCAAAAGACATGTATGATAGGATGTGTAGCGCCGCCGAATTTACTTTTTAAGATCTCTATTTTTTTCGATATGAGATTAGTGACCTCGCCTCTTCTCAGACGTGACATTACGCACTAAAGATGATATTTTGAGGGCTAAGGCAACACAATCTGCTCCTTTAAATAGTATCTTTTTGGACTCGTCCAACGAATGGGTGGGTGAAAATCGATACGGATAGAGCTGTAGGAAGTAATGATCGAATTCGAGCGTGTGATCGTAGTAAGGAAATTGAATTGTTGATTTTTTTTCGAAGTATAGGTAATTGTTCCGTGCTGATTGCGGATTTTGGACGATCCACCAGGCCCTCCTTCATGCTAAGCAATTACCTTTCAAGAATTTGAAATTTGAATCGGACTGTGTCGAAGTACGAATTGTTCGTCGACAATCAAACTTGTTAAGAGGTAATGCTTTGGTTGAATCAATTCATTCGCTAATTCAAGAGAATTGGGTGGCGCAAATCTCCCGCAAACGGCGAGAGTAAACCAGTTGCGGACTGTATGACGAAATTGTCTGGCGAACAGCCTTTAGGCACTGTCGTCTTCCATGAACCTCCACTGGAGGCAGCTGATATTGCTCACGGTGAAGCCTTTAATTGCATTTAATCGATGATATTTAGTCTTGTATTATAAAAAAAACAACTTTAATTCAAAATATTTTTTAATAGTTCGTTTAAATATTTTTAATAGAAACGCTAGCTTTATTAAACGAGAAAATATCCAAAATTACAATAAGAGTTTGCAACTAACATTATAAACTAAATTTATATTTTGAACATTTTCCTAAAACTAGTCACTTTAAATCATACAATGACCATACATGAGAAAGGTTAAAAATTCATCCAAAAGACTCGAACGAAAAATAGATACGAACAAATTTGACTGCATCTCCAAACGAACCACAAAAGGGAATTAAGCTATTGAAAGACCACAGAGAATTGCAAATTAGAGCCGAGCGTCGTGAGAAACTATCCACGAATGCAAACCGCGTATTCAAATTCAATCCGAAGGTCGAGAGCAGAGACGATCAACATGATTACAAATAAGTGCCATCTTGACCAGTCGTGGCGTCGTCAAATTCATGAGAAAAATATAAAATAAAAAAAAACGATTAAACGACCGAGGAAGAAAAAAATACCAAAAGACATAGATAAATGTGCCATAAAAGCAGAGAAAACGTGTCACAAATGCAGAGTTATTTTTATTAAAAACTAAAAAAAAAATAAAGAAAAAACAGATTCGGCGGTCAATAACCAGCATCAAAACCGGTATCGCCACCAACTAAATAAAATGAACAAATTAAAGCTTGCGGCGCTCGATAGATGAAGAGGATTGCAGCAAAACCTTAAAAAAAAAAGAGCAACCAGTTAGACAATTAATAGTTCGTTTAAATATTAACTAAAGATGCGACGATAAATTAAATCCTCTTGCGATTGTGGTCAATATTAGTCCATATTTTTTTTCGGATCCTAAAATTTCGATCATGATCCATACAATAGACGTGATATATGTTAAATTAAATTCCATCAATAGACCATAAATTGTGCCTTATTTGGAGATTTAATTTTTATTCTTCGATTTGATATTTTATGTCGTGCAAATTAATTATATTATCTTTGAAGTTTGATTAATGGTCTGGATCAGAAATCTTTTGATCCAACGGTAGAAAATCAGCCCTCAAATTTTCTTTCCATGAAGTTGATATCCTTCATTCACACTGACTGAGAACAAGCTAACTAATTTTCATATTTCCCGGCAAAGGTATATATAAATAGAAACATTCCTTTAATAACATACAATTCAATGGACCCAAAGCCTCAAAATTCCTTCATTGCTTCCCAAGCAAATCCCTTTAATGACTTTCCAGATTCTTTCACCCTTTTCCTTCCCATTTTTCTATTCTCTTAATACAATCTCCTCATTAATTTCTATACATATATACACACATATATGAATAAAATAAGTTTTGCATTAATCATATTATTAGTATGAGCAGTGAAACGTTAATGGAGAAACCGACGAGTGGGAAGTGTCGATGCAGAACCCAGTCCTGGTACATTGTTTTCATCTCTTTCCTTCTATGGTTCACGCTGTACATGATTTATTTGTATTCTACGTCTGTAACATTTAGCAAGAGGGATTATAGTTTAATAGTCAGCAATGATACCGCTGTTTTAGATTCATCCGAGTCTTTTCTTGTTAGAGATGACGAAACTGAGGATTCTTCTCGTGTCGGAGATGTTAATGTTGTAGATGAGAATGATACGGATTCTAAAACTGAGGAAAAACCTGTTGAGGAGTTGTCTGAGGATGAGGAAGTTTATCGAGCGATTAAGTCGTTGTTGGTTGAAGATCAGAATGAAATTGAACCTGAAGAGACCAAGACGAATTCTGGCAAAAGAAAGAAAAATCGTGCGACCGAACAAAAGAAAGGGACAGAAAATGTTGCAGAACGGAAAAGGGAAGATGATGCCGAGGATCAAGAGAAAAGAATGAAGAAGAAACGGCCAAACGAAAAGAGGCTGCAAATCATTTAGAAAAACTGAGGGGCGAGTATGTCGAAGATCGAGCGGTTAAAGGAAAAGGGACTGCAAATGTTGCAGAACGAAAAAGGGAAGACAATGCCGAGGATCAAGAGAAAGGAAAACGGGAGGCTGCAAATCATTTAGAAAAAGGGGCGAATGTTGAAGATCGAAGAAAAGGGATTGCAAATGTTTTAGAACGCCAGAAAGATGATGGGGATCAAGAGAAAAGAAACAAAGAACAAACGGCCAAACGGAAAGAGGCTGCAAATCATTTAGAAAAGCTGAGGGGCGAATGTTGAAATCATTTGGAAAACAAAAGGGAAGATGAATGCTCAAGAGAATCAAAACAAATGAAACGGAAAGGCTAAAGGAAACGGACTGCAAATGTTGCAAATGATGAGGATCAAGGGAAAAGAGAAGACATTGCCGAGGATCAAGAGAAAAGAAAGGAAGATCCTGCGACCGAACAAAAAGAGACTGCAGATCATTTAGAACAACTGAGGGGAGAATATGTCAAAGATCGAGCGGATAACGGAAAAGGGACTGCAAATGTTTTGGAACAGCGAAGGGAAGACAATGCTGATGATCAAGGGAAAAGAGACAAGGCAAAACGAAAAGAGACTGCAAATGTTTCGGGACAACATAAAGCAGACAATGCTGAGGAACAACCTGTTGAAAAGTTACCGATTGTTAAGAGTTTAACTGAGAGGACAAGACATTCAAGGAGAGAAACCAGGAATAAAACTGTGGATTCATCTGATCCTGTCAAGGAGAAAAGGATCAAGAAAGCTGTTGTGGAACCGAGAAGAGCAAGAGCTAGATCGGATCCATGTTCAGGACGGTATATATATATCCATAATCTTCCCAGGAAATTTAACCAAGATTTACTCGATACCTGCCGGTCACTTAGTTTCTGGACGGATATGTGCGAATGTGCATCGAATCTAGGCTTTGGTGCCCCTCTTCCTGCTGATGACAAGCTTTATTCAAGAACAGGCTGGTTTAATACAAACCAGTTTTTGTTGGAAGTCATTTTCCACAACAGGATGAAGCAGTACAGGTGCTTAACTAAAGATCCATCGGTTGCTTCAGCGATCTATGTTCCGTATTATGCCGGCCTTGATGTCGGTCGTTACCTTTGGGATCCTGATGGGTTTATGAGAGACTACGATGCAGTTAATATTGTCAAGTGGCTTGCATCTAGACCTGAATGGAAAAGAATGTGGGGTAGAGATCATTTCCTGGTTGCAGGAAGGATTAATTGGGATTTCAGGAGAAACCCCAAAAACGAGTCTGATTGGGGCAATGAGCTTCTGAATATCGATGAAGCAAGGAACATGACGACGTTGGTACTTGAGTCAAGTCCGTGGAACTACAACGACTTTGCAATACCATATCCAACGTATTTCCATCCTTCAAGAGACAGTGAAGTGTTTCAATGGCAGAACAGGATGAGAAGACTGAGAAGGAGATTCTTGTTCTCTTTTGCAGGTGCACGAAGGCCTCATCGCCATGAATCTATCCGCAACGAACTCATCGATCAATGTCTAGCTACGAAGAAGGAGATGCAGGTTCCTCGAATGTGATAAAACACGGAAGTGCCACAAGCCAGCTTACGTGTTGAAACTATTTCAAAGTTCCATCTTCTGTTTACAACCTCCAGGGGATTCCTACACCAGGAGATCGATATTCGATTCGATCGTAGCTGGTTGTATCCCAGTTTTCTTCCATCCAGGTTCAGCTTACGTTCAATATATATGGCATTTCCCCAAGGATTACAGCAAATACTCTGTGTTTATACCGAAAGTGATGTCAAGTCCGGGAAAGCCAACATCGAAAGAATATTGCAAAGAATTTCTAGAGAAAGAAGAGCAGCTATGAGGGATGAAGTCATAAACATGATTCCATCGGTGATATATGCAGATCCATCATCAAGATTGAGGCAAACTGAAGATGCATTTGATCTAACAGTTAAGGGTGTTCTTGACAGAATTGAGACGGTGAGGAATCAAATGAAGGAAGGGGAAATAGTGAATCATGAATTTGATGAAGAAGAGTCTTGGAAGTACTTTGCATTTGGTAAACTTGGGCCCCATGAATGGGATGTTTACTTCTCCAGAAAAATTGGTAAACATGCCCTTTGACTTTGATCCCATTTTTTTAAATTTAATTTAAAGGATGAATGTCGAGTAGGAAGAATTATTAGCAAATGAAACTAGATGAAGAGACATACGAGTAATTTTGTTTTACGTATTGTAAATAGCAAATGAAACTGCTACATTTTGGCCTTCTGGGGATATTTATGAAAGTAAAACTGAAATCAAAACATGTACATAACATGATAAAAGAAAAAATATAAGCTTCATGATCTGCAAAATTGGTATGTCGTGCAATGAAAAGTGAAAGGCAACTATAGGCATTTCTCAAGCAAGAAAGTTTCTAATTGTTTTCGGGAATAATGAGTTGTTCCTCACCTAAAGAGTTGAATCCTTGAAATGTGACTTACAAACACAGGGCAGCCGAATGATGATAAACTTCATATCAAAAGTGGGCCAGGCTGTATACGAGAATCCACGCCAACTGAATAGGAAAAAGAGGGTTTAATTAGCTATAAACATAGGAAAGCTCCTTCTGGGAATATTATGCAATGCTGGCATGTGAACATGAAAGAAATAACGAAAAGTTATTTGAGTACCAGAAAGAGAGTTATTGAAGCAAAAAGCCCTTCTTGGAGAAGAGCTGCATGACCACCAAATTCTTCCTCATCAATCTTCAGTATCATTGCATAATATCCATATATAATACCAGTGGATATGGCCAGAAAACTGAAAGCAAATAACAATAAATAATTAACTAAAAGTTCAGCAAAATAATAATAATTACATGCATATAAAAAAACGAGGACAATGGCAATGCCAAATATTAATATTATTTGCTAATTGAACAAACACTAAGTTGATATCAAGTCATTCAAGATAATTGAAGTTGGCAGCATAAACCCCATATTGACATGATATGACAGAAAACTGAACTGGCAAAACCTTTTTAAAAAAAGTGGCACATGAAGAGAGTTTAAAAATCTTTCAAATTTTCAAAGAAATGGGACATTCCCATTCAAATTTTTGAATCCAAAACAAATGCAAGTGGAAACATATATATTTAACTTATCAATTTCAAAACACCAATGATAGATACTGCATTCAAAATTTTTAATCCCTCCGAGGAAATACATTAAAACAAAGGGTATGCACGTGAATATGGACATGCTGCATTAAGTAAAGCAAGCAGAGATTAATCATGAAACTCCAATGGTGAAAAGGGCAATCCATTTAGCAAATTGTGCCACCATAGAGAATTAGCTGTTCCAGTTATCTACTAAAACACACTATAATAGTTTCTGCGATGCTAAAAAAACACAATCATTAGTGATTTTCTCCACCAACAAATAGCTTAAGAGAATGTTCAAACTCTAATCACCACCCGAAATAGCTTAAGAATTATTAGTGATTCATCCACAGCCAATCTAAGATTTTGTTAATGTAAATTCTAAAAGCCCAAAACACAATGCTCCTGATATATGCATGCAGTCATGCCCAGTGCATACCCCCCATCACAAAAATGGCATCTACATAACTAGTGAGATTCACCAAACTTTACTTGGGACAGATTCAACAATCCGATACAAATCCGAAGCATTGCAATTTGCTAATGTAATGTATGCAACATGAGTCTGAGAACTTACATGAAGATCCAAATGCCTCCAACCACCGGGATTGCTCCCCATAATAAACCACAGAAAAGAGCTACAACCTGTCGAATCCAATGCAATACATCTCCTAATTGATCCTGCTCCAACAATCAACCAAAATTCATCATAATTTATTTTTCAAAAAATTACCCAATTCAAGTTCATTCCTGATAATCCAATTAAACCCCCATCTAAGAGGGAAAAAGAAGCCCGTTAACTAAACTACTTCCAGAACAAATTAAGCTCAATTAAAGTAAAAAACGACTATAATTACAGTTCACTATTAGAGTGTCTGACTGTAATTACTAGTAAAACTTTCAAATAAAGTCAACAGAACTAACGAATGAAAAAGAAAATGCGGAAGATTAACCTTGTCCCAACAAGCTTCTGGATCTAATAACTTGGCGAACTTTAACGGAGAGAAGTGACCGTTTTCGTGTTGCTGTTCATTCAATTTACCTGACTTCGGTTCTTTCATATTCAATCTTTTTTTTCCTCAAAAAAAGTTACAAATATAGTACAAGTAAAACAAAGAACTCGGTGTTTTCTTTTTCAAAACAAAATTCAGATTTTGATTATTTTGAGGTTACAAGTAGAATTAGGGTATTGGATTGGATTTGGATGTGGAGAACATTTAAAATTTTCGAAATGCTTCGATGTCGATTGAAATTTGAAAGCAGTGGATTGGACGTCGTGAAGAAAAAGGAAGTATTAGTTTATGTTCTTCTAAATTTCTTACCATGTTTTATTTCTCCTATAAGTGCTCGGCACGTGGTGAAAGTTAATGTTGTTATTATTAGAAGATCAAATTCAACCAATTTGTTTACAACGAGAAAGGACTAAAAATATAAAGAGATATTATAATTTGATCACATCAAATGTTAAAAATAAATAAAAAAATTAATTTAAAACTGAATAACAACAATTATATATAATTATTTAATATGCAATTTATATATATATATAAATAACTCTCTCTCTCTATATATCATTCAATAAAAAAATTCCACTCACAACTTCTCATTAGTGTAAAAGTTCAAGATATAAATGTATACATATCAGATCAAAGTATTGTGAATAGAATTAATGAGGTTGGTTTAAGTATTAAGTAGTTTAATATCGTTTAAGTAGATCTCGAACTTGAAGTTTGTTGTATACAAAAATTTATTGAAGATAATACTAAAGATTGGTAGATCAATTCGGATTAATTAGGACAAAGTCTTAGTAAATAATTTGATATTTATTAAAAAACGAAATCCTTTAATTTATAATGTTTAAAGTTTTTAAAAAATATATTTTTATCTTAGTAAAAAATATGTTATGCGACCCTCTTTAAAGTCATTTTATTTGTTTTTTTCCTTATATTTTATTAAACTAAAATCTTTTATTTTTTCTTATAAACATTTAATTTAACTAATTTAAAATATTTTTTAGAGCTTTGTGCGGTCGTTTATCTCACATGTTTAAAATTTCCACTGACTTTGAGGTATCGGAAAGAGAACAAAAAAAATATTGTAATTGAACAAAATAAATTGAGAATATACATGTTTTTAAATAAGATCGAGTTGAGTCCATGCATAGAATCAACACATTTGCATATTTGTTTAAGTTTGAATTAATCTGAAATATGAATTTTAAATCATTAAAACCTATTTATATTCGTAAATGATTAACTCAAACATATTTTTTCATATTTGTGTGCAAAAGGATAAAAAGATGATATTTAAATGTATAATCAAGATATTTTGGATACAAAGTAATGATTTTAATTTTGAACAAATAAAATTTTAGACTCATTAAAAACACCACTTTTTCTTATTTAAAAATTTTCTTTTTTCCTCTCCTCTAAGTAGAAATATAATTATAATTAAATAAGATTAAGATTTTTTTCAAAAAAAATAATTTTCATTTGTTTTATTTAAAACTTTAAAAATAAAAATCATGCTAAAAATTATCATAGTTTAAACCAAAGTTAAATTTATAATTTTTAACTGAATAAATCGAGTTAATTTAAACAATAAATTTCCATCAATTTTTTATATAATTATTGATTATGATTAATTAATTCAAATCAAATACTAAAATATCAATAATAGAGGATTTCAATGTTAATGTGAGTAAACAAAACGGGCAAAAATGCCATATCGATGGTTGAGATGGGCCAAATCCAGCCCAAATTTTTATATGATGTCTACCCATTCGAGAAGCGTGAAGCACAAACGGAAAGTTCGTAGTTTTGACATTGACAAAAAAATTCAAATATATTTCACTTTGGACTACCCACGTTATTCAAGAGAGCGTGAGATTTTACTACATCTTCCAATATAAAATAATAAAAGAAAGTATATTTATAAAAATACTTTGAATTCCACCTCTTGTCATCCATGTTTTACTAAAATTACATTTCCTATCCTCCCCATTCTTCTTCACTCCCAAATATTTTCTCAAATCTCAAAATCTGAGTTCCCTTTTCTATTTTCGTCACTTTGATTCGATTCGCTGAATAAGCAACAATTCAATTGAGATTTTAAAGTTCACTCTTTCGAACAAATTTAAAAAAGGAATTTAAAGAAATGGGAAGTCCAAAGAAGGATCAGAATAAAGGTTTTTTCTCAGCGATGACCTCGGGTTTATTTTTGTTTGGAAACGCCATGCACAGATCTGTCAACGGGTAAATTTCCTTTTTCGAATTTTCAGAATAGATAGTTGGCGGTTCCATTTATACGATCATTTCTTTTTAAAAAGTTCTAAATTTGTTCCATGTTTTGTTAGTTGAACTGATTTGACATCATTAATTAGTTAATTATTTGATTGGAATATACATCGGTTTTTAACCAATATACCGCTGTTCGTCTGGAAATAGTTGTTAATTTTAGGTTGATAAAGAGGGGGGAAATTGTGGGGATTTTTGGCAATTCATATGATGTTTTTTTAGTTCATTTAAATACATAAAATTTCAAAATAAATAGGTTTAATTGAGTTGTGATCTCTCCTCTTTTTTGTTTTAAGTAAAATTTGAACAGCAAAAAAGTCGGTCTTGGACTTGATTGCATGTTTAAGATTCTTCTTTCGGACCTTTTTTTTTTGTAAAAAATAAAAAACTTAGATTCGGGGAATGTTGATTGAATAAATCTACTTGCTTGTTTCAGAGAATGTTGCTCAGCTCAAGTCTACTTTTTTTTCCTTTAGGGAAGTCAATCCATTTGCGTAGTCATTTCATTTCTAAAACAAGGGTGCATGTCACTGACAACTATCATCTTGAAGGATTTTTGATTTCATAGTTCCGTTTATTTACTTGTATAGATTGGTTCTTGGCTTATATAGAGAATATCTATTCATTTTACAGGTTCCTTTTTTGAAATTTTGTATGTAAATGGTGTCCGTTGCAGTTTTTCTTTTTCTTTTTAACTTCACTTTTCCTTGCGTCCTGCTTTATGTGGAAACTCAGTTCGTCTCCTGCTTTATCATCCCCCTCCCTTCCTTTTGGTTATAGTATGTTTTCAAAGAGGCCGCTAAACTGTTGTTAATGCAATTCCTGGTTGGTTGGTAACTGCTTAGACAACTTGGATTGTTTTGGGGGAAATTGTCGGAAATCGGAATATCACTATAGTTGTCACTGATCAATAACTTCATCATGGCCGTTAAAGACTATTGATTGAATAAATATTGTATGCCTAGGTGTAGGAGAAATTATTACATGGTCCCGGCTCACCACATCATCCGTGGTCCCTATCCAATCAAAATTAGCCAACTAATTTTTGTTTTCCATGTCATTTTTTCTTTCCTAATTATTTTCTATGTAACCACCCACTCCCTATTTACATGGCAAAAAAAAAAAGATTCATCTTTGATCAAAAAATGACATGGAAAATAAAGTTTATTTAATGTTTTTAGAAATGCATAGACCAAATTGCGTTTGTGAGCCACTTGTCATATAATAATTTTTCCTAGGTGATAATTTTAGTTATTTGATTTTCACTTTTTATAGATTAATCATAAAGCGTGTTTTTTGTGCGCTTCTTGAGAAAGGTGATCAGATGGTTTGGTTTATTTTATAAGATTAGAAATGCCTTGCACATTGCATTTGCGTGCTACTTGTCATTTTGAATTATACGGATAATCGGTATGATTTGATTCCTTCACTTTTTAGTTTCCATCCTAATCAAGTGTCTTATTGCCTGTTATAAAGGAGGCATTATATGTTTTTCTTTTAATAACTGTTTTTTTTGATCTAGGTTTTATAGACCATAAATCCAGAAGGAGGAAAAGAAGATGCTGAGGAGGAAGCTCAGAGAGGAAGATGGAAGCAGGAGGTATACATCTTTATAACTGGGTTTTTTTAGCAATGGTTGAGTTACTTTCTTTTTGCCAATGTTTATTTGAGTATTAAACTGAGGTTTTATTTGAAAATTTGTATTTGGAGATGGAAATAAATAGTTCTTTGTTCTTGTAACTTTTTTTCTTTCTTTTGAGCCACGGAGATGAAGACACATATTCTTTAATTTTACTACTAGTTATAGAAACTGATATTTTGACTACTCTTTTCTTTTTATCAATGCTGTTAGGAGCGAGAGAGCTACTGGAAACTGATGCACAAATATATTGGTTCAGATGTTACATCAATGGTGACACTTCCTGTCCTCATATTTGAACCAATGACTATGCTTCAGAAAATGGCAGAGGTTTGTTTTACTTGGAAGAGATTTGTTACTTTGTATGCAGCATTTTTCTTATTCAATATATGATGTGCTATGCCTTTTGCAGTTGATGGAATACTCCTACTTGTTGGACCAAGCAGATGAATGTGAGGACCCCTATCTCCGGCTGGTATATGCATGTGAGTATGCTTCATTAACTTTATTAATTAATGCAGCAAGTTCTAGTTTGTAATTAATGGGATTCAATCCTGTACAGCATCATGGGCAATATCTGTGTACTATGCCTACCAACGTACATGGAAACCTTTTAATCCTATTATTGGGGAAACCTATGAGATGGTTAACCATGGAGGGATAACATTCATTTCTGAACAGGTGACTTTCAAGTTACTTGATTATTTTAAGCATGATTTATTTCATTTCTATATATCTGTGCATGATATGCCTTCATTTTAACTTTCTTTCATGTTCCGAAAGCAACAGTGTCATGTATGTTCTGTTTTATCAATTTGAGCTCATCCAAAGGTTACTTTATTCGTTATCATTTCAGGTCAGTCACCATCCTCCAATGAGTGCTGGGCATGCTGAAAATGAACATTTTACTTATGATGTCACATCAAAGTTAAAGACAAATTTTTTGGGGAATTCTCTTGATGTTTATCCTGTTGGAAGGTAATATTAGTGCTGCATTCTGTGAACTATATTTCCCCTTATGCCTTCTTGTTTCTTTGGTATAGATATGGTTGATATCTGTTGGAAGGTAATACTGACGTTGGTTATTCTTTGCAGAACACGTGTTTCTCTTAAAAGGGATGGGGTGGTTTTGGATTTGGTGCCTCCTCCCACCAAGGTTAACAATCTGATTTTTGGACGAACTTGGGTTGATTCCCCAGGAGAGATGATCATGACGAATTTGACAACTGGGGACAAAGTTGTGTTATATTTTCAACCATGTGGCTGGTTTGGGTATTCTCCATAATACTTATTTTTGGACTAGTTTAAGCATTTGCTTTTTTTGTCATTCATATGTAGTCCCTTCATATGTTTTTTTTTATTCATATATGTTTGTGTTTTAAATGGGTGCTATGAGATGAATTTTGATTTGAGTGTTTGACTTGCATCATGTTGCGTTCCCATGTCATCTATTCTTGTTCTGTCTAACTCTGATGAGGCTCTATGTGTGCAGAAGTGCCCTCAATATTAATTAATTTGTGCTATTCATACCAATCAGATGCATATGTTTTATGTAATTTGATCAGATGATTTCTCCCTAAATTTGTTTCCATGATTGTCTTTGTGTTTCTAATATGCTCAACTTTACACCAGTTGCATCTGGTTAGTGATCAGTGTTGAATTGAAGATTGATTTATGGCATTATTTCATTGCAGAGCTGGTCGATATGAAGTGGATGGTTATGTTTATAATGCTGCCGAGGAACCAAAAATATTGATGACAGGGAAGTGGAATGAGTCAATGAGCTATCAGCCATGTGATATGGAAGGGGAACCTCTTCAGGGCACAGAATTGAAAGAGGTTCTTGTTATTTACCTATTCTTTATAGTTTATAATGTTGACTGGATGCATCTTTTTATGGCTTCAGGTTTTAGTTTTCCTCGGAATGTAAGTATCTATGGTGGTGGCTAGCCATCTTATCTATTGCATCTATCCTTGAAATATTTCTTGATGCATTTCATTCAATGTAAGTTATCCAAGAAGTGTTAGAGCTTGAGGGGGAGTGTAAGTTGACAAGAAGTGTTAGAGTTTAATTTAATGTGTAATTAGAGTTTATTTCTAAGTCAGTAGTTTAGATTTACTAGAAGTCTTATTTAAATTAGGGATAAATATTATTTAAATTATAGATAAAAATATAATTTTAGTTATACTGAAACTCTGTATCAGCCTATTTAAAGGCTTATCTCATACACATTTGATTAAGAAGAATAAGAGAAAATACAGAGAAACACATTGTTCTCTGTTGAAAATATTATTTTTGTTCTATCGTTAAACTGTAGCTTTTCATATTTTATTGTTCATTGTTCACCGACGTTCATCTTCTCCGGCCACCATGGCCCCTTTCTCACATTCAAATATTTGGTCGGTTGTCTTTTTGTTTTGTCAAAGCCTTTTGAGTCTTCATGCATTTGTTACCTAAATATTATATGCGCAAAATGCAGCCCTTCTGTTTTTGTGGTTGTCTGATAATTTGGCCTTACATTCAACAAGACTAATCGCATTTATGACTTCTTTATTGTTTTTGGTCTGCAGGTTTGGCATGTTGCTGATACTCCGGAAAACGACAAATTTCAGTTCACATATTTTGCGCATAAAATAAACAGCTTTGACACTGCCCCTAAAAAATTGTTAGCATCTGACTCTCGCCTGCGGCCTGATAGATTTGCACTTGAGAAGGGTGATTTATCCAAGGCTGGTGCTGAGAAGAGCAGGTCTCTCTCTCCCCCTTTCTCTTTCACACACTCACATGTAACAGAAATATCTGCTCCAAAGTTTTTGCATACATCCAAAATGTCTAAAATGAAGTTGTCAACTTCTGAAATGCAATGGAAGAATCTGTGCAATTACTATCCTTATTTAATCTCACCTTGTCAATGCGATTTAGAATACAAACCTCGCTTGCTATGATGATGCAACAATACTTTCAGATATAGTTTTAATGCCGATACCTTGATCAACAGTTAATAAACTTCCTTAAGGGTTGTAGTTTTGAGAATTTTGAAGGATAAACTCTCCATCTTGATTGACCAACAACAAATGTTCAAAGAAAACAAAGTATAGTGGGGGCTCTTCAATAGGAAGTTTCTTTTTGTACATTGATCGGAATAAATGAAATTAGAGAAATCAGTGGGAGATGATAAAGTTTATTCTTTTTTCCCCTTCGGCCACTTAATTTTTCTTGTATGGTTAAATTAAAAGGAAATGCTAAAGATCAATGAGTTACATATTTAGAATATTTACTTGCCTCATAGTTTCAGAATCTCAAATCTTCCGTGCAATGTCAAGATATTTAATTTGTACCTTTTGCTAATTTTTCCAGGTTGGAAGAGAGGCAGAGAGCAGAAAAGAGGACACGGGATGCCAAGGGCCATCAGTTTACCCCTAGATGGTTTGATTTGACAGATGAGGTCTCAGCCACGCCTTGGGGTGACTTGGAAATCTATTGCTACAATGGCAAATACACCGAGCATCAGGCTACTGTAGATAGCTCAGACAGCAACGATGTGGTTGACATTGCTTCAATTGAGTTCAACCCATGGCAGTATGGTAACTTATCAACTGAATAGGTATTGGTGTTTTAATATATTTACCTTTTAAACTTTGCATTTAGTAACACGCGGTGTTATATGTTAGAAGTAATATGTTGTTGGCATGTGTGCATTGGTTGTTCCCCGTTCCGAAATCCCATCATAATCATCCCTAGGGAAATTTGTAACTGTTTCAGAACACTTTTTTTTCCAAATTTCTCAAGAAACTGTGTTTTCATGGCCAGGGTGGATAACAGCTCGTGACTAGCATTAGAAATAGATGGATGGAAAGGAATGCTCTTTTGTTTAGTTCTACTTTCCAAGGTGGTAACTATTTTCAAAATTTCATAGTGATCTTGGTGATTTTACATATCTGTATATATTTACAATCATGTGATACTTCTACCATATAGCATTTTGAAGTTGTTTACAGTTCCCAGTCGCTGGTATTGTGCTGTTTTCTTTAGTAATGATATGATGATACAGCAACTTTACTCGTTACTTGGCTTTTTTCCATAGTTGTTTCTGTCCATGTGCCTAAATCATGTTTTAAACAAATTGCATGCTGTAATTTGCCATTATCCAATAATTGATTCCAAACTCACAAGTCGGTCGACAAATGTTAGTAATAACTTCGAATATGTGTGTTGATTCGTCTAGTATCAGTAGTCACGAGGAGATCCAATGGATGTGCACATTTAGCTTGTTGCTCCGAAAATCTTTCATGTAGTTTCGAGTGTTCCGAAAATCTGGTCCAACATTGTTTAAATTGAATGTGTTTCTTTTAACGGTTTGTTTTTATTTAATGAAATCCAGTTGACAATCTGAAATGAATATATACACATACTATTCATTAAGCCATTCGAATCCTATTATATCAGAAGACACATAACTAATAGTAGGAAATAGATGGATTGTCAAATTTTACTTTACGAGGCAGATGGGTTACATTGCTGAATGTTGAATTTAACAGAGACTTGAAAGGTATTTAAATTAAATAAAATCAGCTTCAGACTTTAGCTTATATAATAACCCATCAAATATTAAAACAGAATTGAAACGTCGAGGTTTAATTTGATTAGTTTCAAAAGTAGTATACTTATTAACTAATTAGATCAGAAAAATTGCATGTAAGATTTAAGTTAATTAACTTCAAAATTATTGGGATTGAAAAATATAATTGCATCATCAATTATCGGTTGACTTAATAAGATGATGTATTAAATTTTTTAAGTAAGATCGAAAATTCGAATTGTGTATAAATGAATTAAATTGAATTGTGTAAAATTTAGGGGGTATTTCAATTTTGTAATAGCTTGAAGATTAGAAGTTAATCACGGGGAAAGATCTCATTCGTGGTTGGAAGGATACCGACAGGCGACAAGTAACAACCCATTAGCCTCCTAATTCTGAATCTGCTTTCTTTTTTCTTGCCTGTTTTGGGAATAAAGCTTTTCTTCAATTAAATAAATATAAAAAACAGTTTGGTTTGTAAGAAAAAGTCACTACATATTTCTGAGATCCGTCTATCTTAATTTTTTAGAGTAATTTTATATTTACAAGGGAAAAAAAGAGTGATTATATGATTAATCGAGTTAAATTTTGAATTAAAATCATATAATCTTAACAAATTTCGACATTTATATATATTTGATGAAAATTTCCCCTTTTTGTTCATTAATTTATGGAAAAAAAATTACCCAAATATTGTGGGTAACTTTTTTTTTAAAAAAAATAGGGTTCCCAAAATTAATTACAGCTTTGGGGTAGTTTACTGTTCCAGTCAAAAGTCGGAGGGAAAACAATTTGACTTTGAATATTATTTTGCCGAAAAAATAGTAAATAAATAAACTCGGAGGGAGAGTCATCCGACTTTAAACGGTATTTTACACTGAGGTCAGAGGGAAAGCAATCTGACTTTGAACAATGTCCAAAAAATTTTAATATTTTATGGTAAAACATTGTTTAAAGACGGGGAAATCATTCCGATTTTTAATTTCTACAGTAAACAATAATAATTTAAAAAATAAACTTGAAGGGGAGAAAAATTGGAAAACAATATTTGAAGAATTTCCCCCTAATTTATGTGTTTGGAACAGAAAAGAGCTGCAAAAACAAAAATTGTGATTCAATCTGACCAAAGGCTCACACCATTTTCATTGGCCTTATTCATTCAGCTTTGGCCATTGCTGTTACGTCAAGAAATGCAGAGTTCCTTCAACTCCAAACTCCCCTCCCCTTTTGCATTCTCTTCATATAAGAAAAGATATTTCAGCGGCTAATGGTATTAAATAATATTTTTTTTTAAATATATTAGTGTGATTATAAGACAGTACCTGTTCAATTTTTTTAAATTTTTTAATAATGTACATATATTGTACAAACATAATACTGAACCGGGTCACTTAAATAGAATATATCATTCTTTACCATTAGTATTAAATAACAAAAACTAATAAATACACATGATAACATTATAATTCTATTTATTTTCTACTTATTAAAATATTATCCGCAAGTTTTTAATATTACTTTTTTTTACACGAAAACTGCCGGATCATTTATTTGCAATAAAAACTGAAACAGACAGAGTCAAGACAAAACTGAACAGTCACAAAGAAAAGACACCACAAGGACCGAAAACGAAGCTAAACACAAAAAAGCAACAGCAACACCAAACCAAAAGTGAAAAACAAGGATCGATCCAGTCCAGTAAATCCTCAAGATCAACTTCGAAGTACCGAAGCATATTACAGACAGAAAGCACCGATCTTGAGAAGAAAAAGAGCAAATGTAGAGCAAAAGGCACAAAAACCCCGGGGACCAATTAGGGCAGAACTTCAAGGCGGATCAGACCACCGTCGATCAGCATCTACTAGAGCAATTGCAGTGGCAGGGACCTCTTCAACCCAAAATTGATCCACGCCATCAAGGATGACCATCTCTGAAATGACGTGGGCGACCATATTTCCCGACCGAGGGGTGAAAGAGAAGCGACAGTCCCGTATCCGACGAACTTGATGCTTTGCCTCCCAGATGAATGCATAAGTCATTCTGCACTGTTTTCAATTTCTTGATTATGGTTAAAGAATCTCCTTCAATTACTGAGTTAGTGAAACCCATGTTCGCCACTAATTCGATTGCATGAATTGCAGCAAGGGCCTCAACCGCAAAACTTGAAGGAACATGGGTCGATTTTTGGCAGCACGCACCCATTACTTCACCCTGCGTATCCCTGATAATCACACCAGAACTCGCTTCCTTAGTGGCGACGGCATACTCACATCAAAGTTGGCTTTAACAAAACCAGTAGGGGGAGGCCACCAATGCACCAAGGGGGTTGTAGATGGACTCCTAAGTCGCAAATCCACTGACAAAAGCTCCAAACAGTAACCTTTGATGACAATTAGGGTCACTCGCAATTCTTTTAATGTGTAGATTGTGTCTGGTAGGAACATAATTCATTATAAATTTTCATACCTGTATCTTAATTTTCTCCGGAAAGCTGGTACTCCATATAGATTTATAAAACGGTGTACGAATTTCATCAACATCATGCTAAGTAACTTATAATCACTTCGGACAGAGTAGAATCAGCAGTGTTCTGCTGCCCAAACTAGCATATCTTCTTGTGCAAACTGTGAAACATGTATGCTTAGAATTAGATGTGCCTCATCTGCGGTAAACAAGCTAGTGATTAGATCTGAATTCCACTCTCTGAAATCACCATGTAATATTACTTTTAGAGATAACTCCGAAATGAATAGTATATATGTTGTATATCTATGTGTACTGCTATTTTTCTCATTATTTATTTATTTATAAGTCTCGGGATTCATGTAAGTCCTAATTTTTCTTAGGACGTCGAATTAGGTCCCTAATTCTTAATTTGATTAATAATCAAACCATGTATATTCAAAAAATTCTACTAGACCCCTATTTGAATTAGTAATTGTTAATTAGGCCTTTAAATTTAGATTTATATCATTTTAGTTCTCTGCACTTTAGTGGTGTATATTGGTGCATGACATTCCTAATAAAAATTTTATTAGATTTTTCATCAAAAATTTTCCATTTGATTAGATATTATTTATTAATATATTAACATCCATCAAATTAGTTATAAAATTACTCTTGATAAGTTCATTAATAAAATATCTTATTTTATAAAAGCATCCATTAATGTAAAGAAAGAAAAAAAATAAATGAAGATTCTCGGTCTAGTTTGTTACACCTACTATAAATTCTTTTATATAGCTCAATGATTTAATCACATTTCCTAATTAACCGCTTTTTCTTATCTTGCACCAGTTTTCTTTGGCCAACAACTTCTTGCACCAAAATTAAAAATGTTTTTTCGCTGTTTAGGAGAAAAACATTTATGTGGGGTCCACCCGCCACGAAACCCCATCCCCTTATCCTCGAATTTAACGGACGTTTTCCCCTCCTGGGTTTTCCGGATTCAGCACGCAAACCACGCTGTCAAAAGTTGAAAATTTGACGGGAATTTCTATTTCACCGTCAGAAGTCCGCTTGCGCCATTTCGATTTAAAAAATCAATAATAATTGGACACGTGCGACAAATAGTGGTTAACAATATTAACATTGAAGAATATCATTAAATTAATTAATAAAAATTATAAAAAATAATATTTATTTTTTTAAAAATTAATTAAATTATTTTTCATATATATTAAATTTTAATTTTTTTTAATAAGGGTAAATTACATATTTAGCATCTATTTTCAGATTTTATTTTGGTACTCAAACTAATTTTTTTAAGGAAAATGGTACTTAAAGTTACGTATTGTTTCTATTTTGGTACTTGATAAAAATAAATGAAAATAGTGATGTTTTTGGTCAAATAACATTTTTAGTCCCTAAAATTTATACAATCTATTAATTAGTCTAAATTATTATTAATTTAAACATTATTTTTAATTTTTAGATTAAAAATGTAAATTTATTATTTATTCTTCCATTCGGGGTATGAAAAACTAGGTATTGAACATCTTCTTTATTGTCATTACAGTTTCTGCAAATTTTTATCGATTACTTTCTTTTAATTCCTCCAAAAACAATATCGACTTTAATAACAACAAAAAAATAAAATATAAAAAAATGGAAAATTAACTAAAACCTACAAGAATAAGGAGCGCAAAAAATGATATCCACCGTACTATTATAGTCAATTTTTCAATGATGTGGTTTTCTTCGAAATTAAAATTAAATTAAATTAAATAAGGTGAAACATGTAACGGTTTTTGAAGTGCAGATGCGTGGGATGCTAGATTGATTCTATTTTTTTTTTTTGAAAGAACAAGGAACTAAAGAAGGGGTAATGAGGTAAAAGACAATAACATTTTTTTAAGCTTAAATAAAAAAATAGGTGCCCAAAGTATATCTTTTTTGAATTTTAAGTGCCTAAAGTATTTTATTGCAAAAATTGGTCCCTAAAGTTTTAACTATTATAATTTTAGGTGTCAGACCGTTAAAGGGTGTTAGAAAAAATTGTTAACCAATCAATGTTTACATGTGGCATATTTAATTTATTTTTCTCAAATTAAAAATTTAAAACAAAAAATAGTTTTTCATAGAATCTCGTAATTTTACAATTTTTACAAAAGAGTCCCAAAATCCTTAAAATTACTCAAACCCAAACCACCAAATCGATGCCACTTCGCCAAACTAAGGCGGTCATTTTCCCCAACACGGCACCGCTGAAAACGGCGAACATCGTGCAACCGAATGTCGAACGACGAACGCGAAATCAACGTTCGGTTGGCACGCCGTTTGGTGTTTCTAAAGACGCCGTGTTGGAGAAAATGACCTCCTTGGTTCGACGACCAAAGGGGTGTGCTCAGGGGCGGCGCCAGAAGTGGCGATAATTTGGGGGTTTGGGTAATTTTGGGATTTAATGGACTATTTTGTAAAATTTTCAAAATTTTAGGATTTTATGAAAAATTAAAATTTTTGGGTGTTTTTCTTTAAAAAATCAAATTAGTACATGTCAAGTATTGATTGGTTAAAAAAATTTAACACCCATTAACGGTTAGACACTTAAAATTGTAAGTTTTGAACCTTTAGACAATTATTAATTATGTGTTGATTTTTAATCTTTAATTAATAATATTTAACTATATTTGATATTAATAGTATTCAATAATATTCGTCACATGTTATAAAATTTTCATAATAATTATATTATTAAAAGAAAAAAAACAGCCACAACATTATCGATAACACGGACCAAAAAGCGACCAATGGCCTGCCTTCCTTTTGCCACGTAGGATGGCTTGTTTTGCTTTTTCCCGTACGTGTTTTTGTTTTTTTAAAAACATGCCCACAAATCTCTCAAAAAAATCGGCTAATACAATATTTATATTATACTTATGTTTAAAATTTAATATATTTTTATACTGTTAATTTTAATTATAGAAATTTAAAATATAAAGCGTTCACATAAATAGTTAGATATATTTAAATATTTAAAAACCACAAAGAGAATAAATGAATAAATAAATAAAATGTATGGTTCAGATCTGTTGCCCACGTGATAATTAGCTGCTTCCTCTTTTTTACGATGTCGCAGGAGTATGATAAAAGGAAAAAGAGAATATTCTTATAAATATAATTTTAATGCTAAAAAATTTAAGTAAGGTTGAGCCAAAAGTTTTCAAAATTTTGCAGAATAATTTACTAATTAGAATACATATTTACTTTTTACTAAAAATTAAAATCTAAGTGGACAGGTCAATAGACTACCAAACAAGAATTATTAAAAAATCGATCCCAAAAATTAGAATACAAGATTAAATATAAATAAATCACTCTCTTTGTGACCCGTCGGTTTTCTCGATGTTGTGACTGTGTCATAGCCGCTGGATTTAAGTGTTTATACACGTGTCAAAATCCGAGAGGAGCAAAAAAACACTGGTGTGTCATCCGATAAGGAAGAGCAGGTCTTTAGGTGGTTCCTTGCTACCGATGAAGTTTATGGTGATTACCGATAGGTCCGGTAACCAGGGGTCAATGGTATAAGACCTGGGGTTTAAGCCAAAAAAATTGGGTGCTTTTCAGAGGGTTTTTGGGGATCAGAGAGAAAAAAAAACAAAGGGATTCCTACAAATTATTTTCTTTTTCTGTGAGAAAAAAAAATTGTCAATTTTCAGGGAAAACCACGACTGGCTTTTGTTTCATTAACACAGAGAAGATTTCCCTTTGTTTTCTGGGGAAGAAATATGGGGTAGAAAATAGAAGTGAGTATTATTCTTTTTCTCCGTCTGGGAAGATAATTTTCATTTTTGTTACTTCTTTCTGCGATCTTACGTTTGGTTGTGGATTTCATTTTTTTAGTGAAAAGATCATAGTTTGGAGGTAAGAATTTTCTTTTTTCTTGATTTTCCCCCCAAAGTTTTCGTGTCTCTTGTGATTGGTTGCCTAGAAATGGTGAGAAAGTGGAGGGAAAATTCGATTTCCGTGGTAATCCAAGGACAAAGTTTTTAACTGACCCCAGAGTTTTAATATTTTTTAACCTTACAACTTTTGAGCAATCAAATGCCTGTTCTTTTTCTCCTCTTTTTTCAGCTTTCTTTTGAAAATTCTTGAAGTTTGCCACTTTTTAACGTTAAATTCTTATGCTTGTCGGTGAATTTGTGTGATAAGGCATCCGATCTGGATTTTTTGGACAATTTATTGGAAAAGCCAAGGAGATGATCAAAGATTCCCTTTTTAACATTATTTTTTCCTCAAGATTGATGTTTTCTCCAGGGTTTTAGATCTTAAAAGCAAATTTGATCTAAATTACAAAGAATTTCTGCGGTTGACGTCTGAGTTGGTTATTTGGTTTTGAATTCTTTGTGCCGGGGTTTTGTTGTGGTTTAAGGGTTTTCCTTTGTAACTTAAATTTGCTAATTTCTCTTTACTTTCTATCCAGCTCTCTTTTGAATTTGCAATTTTTTGATGTTTTCAACAGAATAAAAAAAAAAAAGAAAAAGAACTTTATGGTTTTATGCATCTGATCTTTGATGTATAAGTATGTGTTTGATTTTTTTTAAATAAAGTCTCATAGACCCTTTGAGGTAGAGGGTTGAGTGTGGATTTTCCATTTCCGATCAGGTTATGTGGATCTTTTTGAAGTTACTTTTTAATAGTTGGATGGGAAAATTGGGAGTGGCATATGAATTTTTGCTTTGTCTTTTTATGTTAATTTTCTTATAGAAGGGATTAATTTTTTCTTTAATTTTTTCTCATGCCTTGAATTTCGATTTCTGTTGTGCAACTTATTTCTAAAATGGTAGTGTTTTTTTTTTTTATACAGTCAGTCTCTGGGAAATTGATTCAAGAATGCTGTAAGTTGCATATGATGTGTTCGATGTGGTGCTATCATTGAAACATGGTGTTGCAGAAGAGGTTGGACTATGGATTCAGTGGCTATCAGGTGCCTGCCATTCCTCGAGCAACCAGATCAGCCAGGGTAATATGTTTAAGTGTGGTAGTGTGTATTACATATTTGCTAGCAAATATTCTGATCTATTTTAAATCGCTACTGTTACTTCTTTTTATAGAAAAGAGTTCCATTTAGAAAGAGAGATGAAGGCAACCAGATAAGTGCATTTGATTTGCTGGCCACTGTAGCTGGAAAGTTATTGCTAGATAAAGAAAGTGCTCCTGCTTTGAATAATACATGGAGTGCTGAAGATCAGTCTGCAGTCGAAACAAATACAGTAAAAGAGGAAAGGAGGGATGGAAATCAGTCATTGAAGCTAGAAACTTGCAATCAAGACAGTGCTGATGCTGAATTCTTTGCTTCTGAACTTGTTCCACAAACTAGTGACCCAAACTATAGTTCTAAGGAAACCCCTAGTCTTCAGAATGGTGCCCTCGTAGCAACTTCTGATTGCTTAGAAAGATTTGATGCTCAGAAGTTGATGAATGGCAAAATCAAAAATGAAATGGGAGGTTTGGCTTGTAATATAGAGACTGGTCCCTCTGTGTGCGGGAAATCTGGTGATTGTATTAAACCAGTGTCTGAAAATAAAGTATCGACGGATGAGAAACTGGATAGAACTGATAAGGTTTCGATAGGAGAAGTGGCTGATAAATTCCCCTTAGAGGATGCACTGGTCTCGGATGTTAAACCCCCTGCTCTAGTTAGTTCAGACAGTACTATTAAGGCACGTTCATATGAGGACCACGATCCTCTTGTTTCTTTTCCCGCAAAACGGGATGATGTAGATGTAGTTAGTAGAGATGATGATGAAAAATCTTCAGGGTGTACTCACCCTAGCCCCCCAAGAGAACCATTTAGGTCAACCCCTCATATTGGAGACCGAAGAATAAGGAAGGTTCTGGCTTCTAAATACTGGAAAGTAGCTCCAAGATCAAAGAATGCGACATATTCCCATTATGGTATGTGGCTTCTTGTAGTCAAATTCATTACTATTTTGAGTATATCATCTGGTACCATATGTAGGATGTTTACAAGTGTGTAATTTTAATTAAATGGATGTCTTGATCCTTTAGATGAGAATTTGAAGCCTGGTTACTGCAATAGGAGTGCTTATAAACGCTTAAAATCTGGAAAGAACTATCCTTTCAAAAAAAGGAAGTTCTTTTACTGTAGCACAGAGTCGAATTTGGATGGAGGAACCAGCAGTGAGGGCATTTCTGATTTACCTGGGAAGAACAACAACAGAAATAGTTCCATCCTATATTCAAAGATGCATGGAGGTGACTTAAATACTTCTCATCTCATCTAACTATTACTTTCGGTTCTTTGTGTTTATTGCTAACATCAACATTTTGCTTATTGGTTCTAAATCTTTTCCAGTCACCGGTGAATCATCTTCACCAGAAAACCAACACAAATCATTCAACTCCAGGGATTCCCACGGTATGAGAGCCTTTGATGGAGTGATTCATATGTAACTCTTTTCACTTGATTGGTGTGTGTCATTCAAAGAGGTTCTTATATCAAGATGTCTTTCCGTTTACTCAGTGAAGCTCAGGATCAAATCTTTCAGGGTGCCGGAATTGTTTATTGAAATTCCAGAATCTGCAACTGTTGGTTCTTTGAAGGTATAATGATCTATGATTCTGATCATTGTGGTAGAACGTTTGACTGTTGTCCGAAATTTGACAGCAGAGTGCTTAGAGATATATCTTAGATTTCTTTTTGCTACATTTGGACCTTGAAGAATTATGTCTGTTCTATTAGTATCACTATCTGCATTTGTGTTAGAGCACCATCTTACTTCAACCTGTGATGGATACTTGGTCAGTATCTATCATAAATTGTAATTCCACTGTCTAGTCTCATCTACTGGCTGGCTTGGTCATTACATTCCTTCTGATGATGTGAAATTGATCTGTAGAGGACTGTAATGGAGGCAGTGACGGCAATACTTGGAGATGGATTGTGTGTTGGTGTACTTCTTCAAGGAAAGAAGGTTAGGGATGACAATAAAACTCTGCTGCAGACAGGAATTTCTTGTGATAATCAGATGGATGCTCTGGGTTTTAGCCTGGAGCCTAACCCTTCTCATACTTCTCCTTCATTATGCCCCGGAGGTTCTCCCTTAAAACTTCCCCTTGACACTCCTCTACCTCTAGCTAGGTAATAAAAATAATTTTACAAGTTTAGCAGATATCTACTTGTATGTGATGGTTTAACTATGGTCTCATTTTGTTGTTTTCTAGACTTAAACATATAGAAAAGAAATCTTTTTTTAACTAAATGGTTTCTTTTTATTTTTGGAAAAAAGGGATAATGTTGCAATTACTGGCAACTATTAAAATCTTGATCTTCTAGGATCTACCTTTTTCTCCTAAATGCTTCCTTGAAGAGTAGGCTGACTTTATGTCTGAAAAACAGTATTCTCATTCAAGAGGTGCTAGCCTTGAAGAGGTGGCTGACTTTTTGTCTCATTCAAGATTCTTATTCATATCTCTCTCAAATACTCATAACCATCGGATCAAATAAGAGTTATTTGGTTACTCTGCAGATTCAGTTAATGATTTAGTACTGTTTTTTCCAGGTATCAAACAAATCCTGGTTTAGTTAATCAGGTTACTTGTGAACCCTCACCTGAGCCTCGCATGCCTAATTTGGAAAACCTTATTGAAAGCAATAATGGTTGTGCATCCTCACCTACTGACATGTTTGACAAAAGCACAACTGAATCTAAAGCATTGGTAGCTGTACCTGCTATGAGCATGGAGACATTAGCTGTGGTTCCAGTTCATAAGAAATCCAAGCAATCTGAAGCTGCACAGCGAAGAATTCGTCGACCTTTCTCTATTACTGAAGTTGAAGCCTTGGTTCAAGCCGTTGAGAAACTTGGAACCGGAAGGTACGTTTGAGCCTAACAAAGAAACACTTCTTTGCTGATTTTCAATTGATTCATCATGATACCCTATCAGAATTTTGCATGAATGCTTGCTCTGGGGAAAAGAATGTAACCAGAACTCATAAGATACTCTGAATGCTGTTTTCTTTGCCACTCGCTCTTTGTGTGGTTAGACATACAGTTATGGTTTTAATAGCTTTATTAATTTGCAGGTGGCGTGATGTTAAATTAAGAGCTTTTGATAACGCGAAGCATCGCACTTATGTTGATTTGAAGGCAAGTCCAAACTCTGCTTTCATAAAGCCACTGCAAAACTGTTTATGCCCTTATTTTGGGCTAATCTCTTGACCTGCTAGTCTTGATGAATCCTCTTCTTACTCTATCTTGTTTATCATATTTCCATGGCTTTTATAGGATCATCTGCTCTGGTTTTTACAGGCTAATGATTAGTGGTTTTTATAAGGTGATAAAACTTTGTAGCTTTATCTGTTAGATAACTACACTACAAGAGATCTTTTGAATCTTAATATTGCATGATCTCTCACGATAAATGTGTGTGTGTGTGTATGATTTATCCCTTTTACCAAGTGACCTATTGCAACTTTATTTCTTTTGGTTTTAGCTCAATTCAATTGTATATTTATAATATGGCTACTTGGCTTGCTGGAACTTTCTGCTGCTTTTGGTCTTTCAGTTGGAAAAGGGAAACAAACAACATAACGTTGTTCTTAGTCATCTTTATAGGTACATTGAAAACATTTTCATGTGGTTGTGATGGTATTTATTGGGCTCGTGTAGGATAAGTGGAAAACTCTACTGCACACAGCAAGAATATCCCCACAGCAAAGACGGGGAGAGCCGGTGCCCCAAGAACTCTTGGACAGGGTCCTAAATGCACACACCTACTGGTCCCGGCAGCAAGCCAAGCAGCAGCCATCACCGAGAGCTGCCTTCTCTATCATAACTCTACTATGATGGCTAGTAGCCGACGTGATGTTGACGAAAAAATCTTAGGTTGATGATGGGTTTAGGAAACATTGTCCTTTTATTTCTTGTATTTGTATTATGATTATGTAAAAAAGGTTATGCCAAGGATGAAATATAAGTACTAAGAAATCTATGTAATCTTTTATGGTAAGAAATCTATGTAATCTTTTATGGTCTGCTCTGACAATAAAAGGATACTGGTCCCTATTGTAAATGGTTGAAATAAAAGCTTGCTACTTTGGTAGCTGAATTAAGCTTCACATAATATTTTCCCATTCATGTCATTTAGTGAAGCCTGGCCTATCCACATGCCAACTTTGCAATGTCATTAATATTCCGTTCTGGTGTAATCATGCATTCATTCTCCTATTGGTTGGCTAAAACAATGAATGCTCACTTTCTATTTCTGAAAAAAGGATGCCTATGGTTTATTTGAGTTTGACATTTTCCGAATCTGAGAATCAAAAAAGAGATAAATTGTTAAGAAGATTCTATAAAATGTTAAAGGATTTTGTTTTAAAGAAAAAATATTTGTGGACTGGGTTTTGAATGAAATTTGTTCTATTTATGGATTAATTTCTTTTGTAAATAAATTCATATACTATTCTGATTAATTATCATTAACTAAATTCATTAATACTTTTGATTTAGAGAAATATATCATTTACCCTAACATAAATTATTAATGCATCAAATTTCAAATAATATAAAATGCATTTGATACGATTATTTATTTTGAAAAATAAACACATTAACCCTGATATTTACAAAATCAATTTAGTCCTAATCATTATTGATGTCTAAATTGATTGGATGTGTAAATGGAGGATTAAATGTACTGTTATATAAATTTCCGTAACTGTCATGTCACCTAGTTAACGACTCAATGACCATTTTGTAACAAAAATTATAGTTTAATGCCCATTAAAAGTCTCCCTCTTTTTATTTTTTTGGAATAATTTAGTGACCATTTGTGTACTTTACCCAAAAATATATCATTTTACCATCAATGAAAAATATTATATAACATAAATTATTAATGCATCAGATTTTACATAATATAAAACACATTTGATACGATTATTTATTTAGAAAAATAAAATAAAAATATACGAATAAATCAAACAAAGTGTAAGCCCAAGGGCTTTTCAACTTGAAACAATTAAAATGGTTTTCAAAGCCCTTTTCAACTCAAACAATTAATATGGTTTTCAAAGCCCTTGGACTTTACTTTTGATTTTTAATATATATGAATTTCAGTAGCCGCCTAGATTTTTTTAGAGTTTTTCTTCTCTTTCTAGATCTTTAGTTGTAAAAAGTGACAACCTTTGGACAATAAGCGTCATTTATATTTTTATATATTTTTTTATTGTGTTCCTTTTTATCTTCTCTATAGTTTTTATTTTTTATATACGTAATTATCTTAATCTTTTCATCTTTAATTTTATAGTCTTTTTTAATTTTTTTAGATTCTTTTTTTTAATTTTTTGTTTGTTATTTTGTAATTTTTTGAATTCACATATTGATTTTTTATATTAATAGACACTAAATCAACTGTAAGCTTTCTGGAGGTTTTTCTTGCATGCTTAACCCTATTAATCGATCCTATTTGCGACGACATTTTATCTTCCCTAAACGTAATTTTTATAAACCTGACATTTTGTTGAATTGTTACTGATAAAATGATAAATTATTTATTTAATGTTTAATTGATATTTATCGTTTGATATTTTAAGACAAATTATCGATTAAAATTAGGGTGATTAATAAAGAAAAACTAAAAAAAAATATTAATCAAGTTTTAATTATGTTTGAGAAAAACTTCAACTTTGCCAAACGCACAAATTTTAGTTGTCACTGTTTTTCTTTAGTTTTAGAGTTTAGGGGTTTGAGTTTAGGGTTTTTTTATTATTGTTAGATATTTTAAGGTTCGTTAAATTATAGACTTTTATATATTAAAGCTGTAATCTTTAAACCTTTTTAAATGATATGCCATCCACAACTGAAACAATTGGAAAACAATAATGAAAATCATTAATATCCTATTAAGAAATTTAATAACTAAACGTTTATAAACCTAATTATTTTCGATGATTTAATCTGATAAAATAATAAATTATTTATATTACATGTTTAATTGATATTAATCGTGGATATGATGACAAAATGTCGAAAAAAATTAGGGTGTATTAATAAAGGAAAATGAAGAAAAAATATTAATCAAGTTTTAATGATGCTAACCCCACAACTTTGTCAAACGCAATAATTTTGTTGTCACTGTTTTTCTTCTCTTTTTTTTTTTCATTTTTTGCTTATTCTTTGTCCCACATCAACATAGACTTATAAAAAGCTGTAATCTTTAAAATCGAACTGATATGCCATAATTTTACAATCGAAAAGAATTTGAAAACATTACTATTTTAAGAAATTTTATTACTACATTTTTTAATTAGATTTAACCCTATTGATCTATATTTTTTACAAAGGTCAAATTACTCATTTTTTAACTAATTTGTTCCATTCATAAACAAATTAAACCATTAAAAATTTAACTATAATAACATAATACATACATTAAATGATGTGACATCTAATTTATTAAATGTTTATATGTGAAATATTTTGGTTAAAAAAATTAATAGCTTAAATGTCATGTCATTTAAAATATATTATTATTATTATATATATATATATACATGTGTGTGTCATGTTGACGCCGTTAAATTTTTAACAATTTACTTTGTATGCTAATTAAAAAATAAATAATTTGATAAAAATAATCATAAAAATCAATCGGATAAAAAATTGATCAACTAATTACTAAAATTTTCTAGTTATTAATTTCCATTTTATAACTCAAACTTTATTTGAATTTTTTTCGATCAGTGGTTAAGTTTAAAATTTATCAAAACGTAAGATTTTTTTCGAAAAGTATATGATGCACTTTTCGGTCGAGTCGAGTTTTTATTTTAATCCCACTAGATCAACTGATTGTTGATTAATTATATCTTTAGTTGTTAAAATTATGTCCCACATTAACAAGAAATTATATCATGGACATGAGTTATCATATCAGCGATGGTCCCATCCAATAAAAATATCCACTTCACCATTATTTTCTATGCCATTAATTCAATAATATAATAATTTCCAAAAAAACTATTTTTTAAATGACATGAACAAAATTAGTGAATATTCATTGGTTAGAAAAAAATGATGAGAAAAAATAATAAAGTGGATAATTTTTATTAGATGAAACCATAAAAGATTTGATAAGTTAGACTCGTCATATAATTTTTTCACACCAATATATATATACATATATATAAGATAAACCCAAGTAGCCCTAAAAAAAAAGAAGAAGATAAACCAAGTAAAATCAGTGGTAGTGGTAAGTAACCGAATCAATCAGATCTTAGCAAACCTAAAGGAGTAAAATCATACAGCATATAAAAAGACAAACAGGGCGGTGTCTAGCCTTTTCCAAGTTCAATTAACCTAGAAATACCATTGTTTTATAATATAATAATGAAGGGAGTGGAATCTTCTGTGGTCTGATTTCTGATGTAGAAATGATTCAAGGCAATAGAATTCAAAGTCAATTAAATACCCTTCCTTCAATAACTCCGTTGAATGTCTGTCCAGCTTGTTATTACCAGGCGGCTGTTGGGTTTGGTCTTACCTAGGATCTTCAAAGAAGGTTCCGATAATTATTGTTGTGTAGTAAAACCAGAGCTCCGGGTCGTCATTCTCTTCCAACATGGCTCAGAATCCTGTTAATGGAGCCGAATCAGACAACCATCTCGTTCATGTTGTTTCATCGTCTTTAGGTTCAGATGGGGATTCCCGTATGGTAATGAAAACACCGATTTTTCCTATGCCGTGTTGAACTTCATAAACGATGTGCTTATGGAAGAAGATGTCGAGGGTAGACCCTGCATGTTGCAGGACTGTTTAGCTCTCCAAGCTGCGGAGAAAGCTTTCTACGATGTTCTAACACAGGAATACGATCAACGTGGCTCTGAATCCGATTCCTCGGCGATGCAAGTGAAAGGGGAGACACGTACGGAATCGCAGAAGCGATCAATGGGGCGTGAATGCAGGGAATCCTCGGAAGAAACGAGGAAAAGCAAGCATTTGGCAATGGCGGCTGAAGAATCGAACGAGGAAGAACACATGTTCGACGAGGTTTTCCTTATTAAGACAGGTAATGGTGTGTCCTTGCCGCCGTCGTGTCCTCTTTATGAAGCATCACAAAATCGAGCAGCCATGATTAAAAGAACCCCTGCAAAGAAACAAGCTGGTAATGAAAAGGAAATGGTGGATTTGTGGAGTCTCCTAAGACAATGTGCACAAGCTGTTGCCGTTTATGACCAAAGGACTGCAACCGAGCTGCTTGGTAAGATCAGGCACTACTCTTCTCCTTATGGTGATGGAATCGAGAGGTTGGCTCATTACTTTGCCAAGGGTCTCGAAATACGCTTAAGTGGCAGCAGGGCACCTCTATTTAACCATGTTTCGATGAATGCCACATTGGCTGCTGATGTTTTAAAAGCCAGCATTTTATATGTTTCAGTTTGCCCTTTCAAGAGGATATCCAATTTGTTTTCGAATCGAAACATTGCAAAGCTAACAGAGAAGGCAACAACAGTCCATGTTATCGATTTCGGCATTGCCTATGGTTTTCAATGGCCTTACCTTATCCAGCGTCTCTCAACAAGGAAAGGTGGGCAGCCTCAGCTTCGCATAACGGGGATTGACTTCCCCCAACCTGGTTTCCGGCCTGCAGAAAGAATCGAAGCGGCAGGTCGTCGTTTAAGGATATGTTGTGAGAATGTTAATGTCCCATTTGAGTTCAATGCCGTAGCAAAAAAATGGGATACGATCCGACTCGAGGAGTTAAAGATCGAAAGAGACGAGTTGATTGTGGTTAACTGTATGTACAGGCTAAGGAATCTCCCCGATGATTCAGTCATGTTCAACAGTCCAAGGAACATTGTGTTAAAGCTGATCAAGAAAAGCAATCCAAAACTTTTCATCCATGGAGTTGTTAATGGTAGTTACAATGTTCCATTCTTTTTCCATCGATTCCGAGAGGCGTTCTTCCACTTCTCAGCAATGTTCGACATCCTGGAAGCCAATGTACCGGGTGAAGATCCAGACAGGTTGGTGATTGAAAGAGAAATGTTTGGAAGGGATGCCATTAACGTCATCGCATGTGAAGGGATGGAGAGAATTGACAGACCGGAAACATACAAGCAGTGGCAGCTGAGGAACCAGAAAGCTGGTTTCAGGCAGCTTCCATTGGAGCAGAAGATAATGAACAGAGTAAGGACAGTGTTGAAATCAAACTACCATAAGGATTTTGATATTGAGGTGGATGGCCAATGGATGCTTCAAGGATGGAAAGGGAGAGTAATCCATGCACTTTCTTGCTGGAAACCTGTCCAGGAGTAATCTGCTTTGATTCTTCAGTTTTGATATATATGTACTTATATATGAACATTTCTGTATTGCCAAGGAAATCTGTGTCATGAAAGTAAAATAGCACGCTTGAAACTTCAAAATGCCCACATTTTTTCTCTCCGTTGCAGGCCCCTTACAAATATTTAATTTTGGGTTTTCCTTTCAATGGTTAACCATTTGGATTAAAATCTTTCATTTCTTAAGACTTTTATAATTACAACACAAAACTGCAACATAATTTTCCAAAGCTTTTAGGAATAACCAGAACATCAACACTGGTTCTGTGAAAAAAGAAAAAGAATACCCACCTACACAAATTTCTTCCACCATAGGCAGATCCCACACGCAGACGCAGTTACATCCTAGCAAAAATGTTTTCCAAAGGACCCCTCCTTTCTTTATATTCTGGCACTAAAATAATTGTCCTGCAGAAAAATTTAATTATTAAGGATCGATCCGATGGTCAGCTTTGAAAGAATATTAAACTTCCTGGAAACAAAAACTATCAATTGTTCGGGCTGACGATTTTTACTCCTTTAGAAGTCCGCTTGTGGGATTCCCCCCCCCCTACCAATAATTATCTAATTATTAAAACATAAAATTTTAGATAATATAAAACACATTCGATACGATTCTTATTTGACAAAAATAAAAAAACGAAAAAACAGTTGCTGGGAATTAGCTCAACCATTAAAAAGCCCATTCTCAAAACATAGTGTGGCCAATTCTGAAACGCCATATTTTCACCAAGACAAAGCCCTTCTCATGCAAGTTTACATGGTCACCGTCGTCCCCTTGGTGGCAAGCAATGACTGGATTGGGCTAGGCTTCATTTTGAGGACAGTCAACCCTATCCCCATGGGCTGATCATCTTAATACCCGCGAACTGGATTGGAAAATAAACCTATCAAGTGATCCAAAAGGAACAAATGGTACCCTCATTTTCATTTCATGAAGCCCAATAAATTAACATTATTTGCTATGTAATTTTTACTATAATATATTTTTTTAAGTGAACGGAAGTTTAAAGTGCAAAAATTTTCATAGTTGAGAAGTTTACTTTACTTGCCATATCCATAAAAGAAAAAGAAAACAAAACAAATAAGGAGAAAAATCTAAAGGATTTAATAGTATAAGAGAAGCAAAAAAAAAAAATCAAAAAAACGATGTAAAAATATAAAGTAATTAGAGGAGTAAACTTCAGTTCTTTAACTAAGAGTAAGGTTTTACATGTAGTGTATATAAACTGTAATTTGAAAATGAAACAATTTACAGATATTAAGGAAAAATAAATATTTACAGACATAAACAATAAATGTCAAAATTTTAAGACAAAAACTATAACTTAAAGTGGCATTGAATCTAAAGTGTTGAGGTGTCAGTTGCAGATTGATGTTTCTGGAACACAAAGATAAACAAAATATAAAAAGCTTTCACCTTGCATCTGTCGGTTATCACTTGGTCAATTATCCCGGAT
>JAGYYJ010001274.1:0-80007 GCA_019671005.1 Hibiscus mutabilis | reverse complement strand
AAGATAAGGATGTAAAGGTTACCCAGAGCACACCAAAAGGAAGAATTCATTGTTAGCGAATTGAGAAATTTTGAGTGTGGATGTAGACATTTGTTAGAAGGTCGAACCATTCTAAAATAGACAATGAAAAAAGTGTAAGTACAAAATCTTAAAAAAAAAAGATTTCGAAATATTTGCTCAGGTTTTAATTTCAGGCCTTTATGCCTGAAAGTTTTCAAAACCATCAAATAGCATGATATCAAACCTTCTTTAAAAACATAAAAATTTAGCTATTTTTTGACTCTTTAAGGTATATAAACATAATGAGATGAGTCAAAAGATATAAAAACATTTAAAAACATATTTTTTAAGTTTTGGGACTTTTAAATCATTTTTGAAATCTTTAAACAATTCCAAAACATTTTTCACATAATTTATTATATCAAAATATTTTCTCAACAGAAGACCACACCAATTTAGGCCAGCCAACCTTTGTAGCAGCCAATCTAACCTCGGACCAGATTTGTGACACAGATGCGCAATTCCCAGCATTGAGTAAAGAGGGAGCTTCATCCTTTAATTTCAGCATTTTCTTCATAGTCCAGCTGGACTGTGACTTACATTTCAACTACCAAAAAATCATTTGCACAGATAATATACTCTTTAACCCACGCAATCCATAAAAAGTCCTTTCTATTGAGAAGATTTTGTAGCAAACGAAGCAGACAAGCCTTGTTTCATGAACACAAGTCTTTTACACCAAGTCCCCTTTCACTTCTAGGAAGGCAAATATGTTTCCAACTGACTCTCGCACCATGATTAGAAACATTTTTCTCATTTTATAGAAAACGACAGCACAATCGTTTCACTTTATGGATTACAGTTGCAGGTAAAATCACATGTCTGCACCAGTAGTTTACCATGCTAAACAACACAACCCTGATAAGCTGTAATCTACTAGCATAACTCATATTCTTATTGAACCATTGATCTAATCTGATTTTGATATTCTCCAAGAGGGCAGTGCAGTCTTTGACAATCAATTTTCTTGTGATCAAGGGTACCCCTAAGTACCTCACAGGTAGAGCTTCAACTACAAAACCAATGGCTTTCTAGATTTCCACCAACTGCCTTTGAGCATTCCAAAAAATAAACATCTTAGTTTTTGATGCATTGAGTTTCAATCCAGAGATGCTGTAGAAACTATCCAGAACACAATTCACCCCATAATAGAATCCAGCTTTCCTTTGCAAAAGATAAGAAGAACATCTGCAAAGCACATATGAGTTCACTCTTTTACATTTAGGGTAAAACTAGAATACACCACTTACAACAACCACATCAAGCATATAAGACAAAACATTCATGGTCATAACAAATAAGCAAGGGGAGAGAGGATCTTCCTGCTTCACACCCTCCCCTCCCCTTGAAAAATTCCACTAAGCTGCCATCGAGGAATATGGAAAATTTGGATTCTATAAAGCAAGCCTGAATCCAGTTTCTGAACCCCATAGGCAATCCCAAGGCCTCCAACACCTTTATCACAAAGCTCCAGTTGAGGGAATCAAAAACTTTTTGCAAATCTACTTTTTTCAATTCCTGTTGTACCCACGAAAAAACTCCTGTGCTAAGAAGGTATTATCCACTATGCTCCTACCTTGTACAAATGCTGACTGATTTTGAGAGATCATACCAGGAAACAAATCTGCTAATCTACCCACAAAAATCTTAGTGATGATTTTATAGATTACAGAATAACAAGAGATGAGCCTAAATTCCTTAGCACGACATACATTAGGAGCCTCGGGAACTAATACCACAAGAGTAGCTGTTGCGTGCGTAATAAGTGCTACGCAAATGTGCAAGTATACACGTGCAAGTTATAGTATAAAGATATCGTCTCCACAGGGGATTGGTGCCACTTCAAGAATCTAGTCTCTTGCCTTTGTAAAAGTAAAAACACAAGTAAAAGATTATAGAAGTTTTAACTAATCTAAAAAAGCAAATAAGTAAAAGAAAAAGATGAATTCAAATGAGAGAGATAGGCTAGGTTATCGTGAGTTGAGGTGTGATAGCCGATTGGATTGTCTTGGTAAAAGAGTGCACGGGCAACTTGCACGACGGGGTTGCCTTTGGCAACTAATTGATGGTTGCTGGGCGACTAGTTGGGCAACTACTTGGGCGGCCGGGCAACAACTTCAAGGTTGGCGGGCGTTCTTCAATGGTTTCTTCTTATCCTAAGTCGAAACTCTAGCTACTTGTGCATGCCTTGATAATACATCCTGCGTGAATCAAGGGTGAACAACAACCAATCTTGCGCTCCTCTTAGCGTTGAAATCCTTAACTTATTCCTAAGCGGATTAATCTTCACCATCCTTGGATTGAATAAAGATCATATTCATTCGTTTCTTGAATCTAACTCTCCCGATATTAGATAAATGGATGAAATCACGAGATCCTCTCCCAATTCACTCGCAAACAATAATAAGAACCAAGAATGAATAAACCTTGAAATAGAAAAGTGCAAACTCTTATTACCTAAACAAAAACCAATAGTTTCTCACAACCACAAAACACAATAACCATAGCCAAGTAAATTTAGTTCATGGCTAGGTTCCAAAGAAACACAAGATAAACAATCCCTAGCATGAACCCAATCGAACAAGGAAGAAAAGATGAAGCTTGTCGAAAATCCCTTGCCCTAGATGCTTGCCGAAAATTCCCCTTGCTTCCTCTCTTGGTCTTGTCGAAATTCCCTCTTGCTCTCTCTATTGGAATTGTCGAAATCTCCTTGATATTTATAGGGCTAGGCCAAAGTCTTTCTTTGAGGAGGAGTTTGAGTTGGAATTAAATTATCTTTAAAGAATATAATTCTTTATTATAATTTTATTCCTATTAGAACTTCTCTTATCCTCTTGGAATTTAATTCTTCTTTAATCTCTGCATGGCAATCAAATTCCTTTGGGCTTGGGCCTTGCTCCATGTCATCTTGGGCTTGTAAAGTCATGAATTTCGACATCCATATTGCTTTTGGTCTTTGTCGACAAATGCCATGGCAATTGGCTCAGCGTCTCCTTCATGCTTTGCCGCATTGCAACTAGCTCGGCATATCCTTTGGCAAGTGATCCTGCACATACACACACAAAAACACACCAAAGCAGCATCTATTTCCACAAAAATCACCAAGTTATGTAATCAAGCTCAACGATTGAAGGAAACGTGGATTAATGCATGAATGGCTAACTATGCAACTAATATGGGCCTAAGTCTAACAATAATATGAGTAAAAAGGGTAAGAAAATAGTACTTTTGAACACTTATCACACCCCCAAACTCGAACTATTGCTTGTCCTCAAGCAATGCAAACTCATAATTACCTGCCAAGACTTCAAATTTTCACAAACTTAGCTTTGAACTTGATTTCAATTCTCTGAACCGGGGCACAAAGTATGATTGGCTTTTTATTTTTCGGAAAACTGAGGAGTTACTCGGAATCAAACTATAATGCTTGTGAGTGTGTGCGGAGTTGTGTGCAAGTTGATTTTTCGGATTCTATGCAAACAATAGGTTTTCAAATTACTTCATTGGGTTCTTTTTAACATGTTTTAACTAGAGCCAATTTCGGGCACCTCTAGTGTTTTATTTTTAGTTTTCTTAAGTTAATTTAATCGACTAGAGCCGGTTTAAGGCACCTCTAGTTAAAAAAAAAAATTAACGCCTCCTAGAGCCAGTTTCGGGCACCTCTAGTGATCAAGTTTTTAGCATATGCTAGAGCCAATTTCGGGCACCTCTAGCCTTCATCCAATTTTTATTCTAATCCCCCAATTAGTTAATTATCAACCTAAGTTTACTAGAGAACTCCTTAAATCAATCAAACCACAACAGTGTTTCATCAAATTTAGCATCATAGTAAAATTCTAAGTTTTTCCATGGTTATCCTAGAATAAAAATTCTATCAATTAAGTGCATTGGTAAAGTCATCATTGAATATTCATCAAATCTAAGCAATTCTTGTTCCAATTAAAGGCATGGCAAGCAATTTATGTATCCTAAATGTAATGCTTAAGATTAATGTAACTAAACATGGTAATTACTAATAACAATCCCCCCAAACTCGAGTGAGGCATTGTCCTCAATGCATGCATAAAAATAACGAAAAATAAAAATAAAAATGCATACGGGGACTTACTCCGAGAGTTCGTCATCGTAGATGATTAGTTTCCTTCTAGTCGGTGTCTTAATGCTTGAGCGCGATGGTTGTTTTCTTGTTGCCGGGATGTCTTTAGCTTTGGTTGCCGTGGCATCTTCAGGGTTGGTTGCCGTGGCATCAGCTTGTGCAGGCACGATGTAGGTTGCCGCGGCATCTTCTTCATTGATTGTCGGGGCAAGGCTCTTGACAGTAAATTTCCTTAGAATAGTAGTTGTGAGTCTTGTTGTGAAAAAGAAAACAAAGAAAACCTGAAAACTAAAGATAATGAAGAAAAAATAAAATATCTCCTAAAAATAAAAAAGAAAATAAAAAGAAAAAGGAAATACTGAGAGGAGAGCATGCTCATGCATCTCCTAAGTTGACCACTTCCTTGTTACGTTCCACATGTGCACCATTGTAGTGCTTCAATCTTTGTCCATTAACTTTGAATTCATGGTTGTCAGAGATGGACTTGATTATCACGGCACCATGAGAGAATAGTTTGATGACTTCGAATGGTCCCGACCATCTTGATTTCAGCTTTCCGGGAAAAGTTTTAGCGAGAATTGAATAGGAGAACTAGTTGCCACTGGCGTGAATTTCCGTGGCAATAGTTTCTTGTCGTGCCATCGCTTTGTTTTCTCCTTGTAGATTCGTGCATTGTTATATGCGAGTGCACGAAATTCTTCTATCTCATTGAGATCCATCAAGCGCTTTTGTCCGCACTTCCCAATCCATATTCACGGTCTTGATTGCCCGATCGCCTTGTGCTCGATTTCCACGGTAGATGACATGTTTTACCATAGACAAGCGGAAGGGGACATACCTAATAGTGTTTTGAATGCGGTCGATATGCCCAAAAAGTCGTCATCTAGCCTTAATGACCAATCCTTCCTTAAAGGATTTACAACTTTCTCGAGTATTCCCTTCAACTCCCGGTTGGAAATTTACCTTGCCCGTTGGTTTGTGGGTGATATGCCGTGGCGATCTTGTGTGATATGCCGAGCGTTGCAACATCTTGGCAATTAGTTTGTTGTCAAAATGCTTGCCCCGTCGCTGATAATTGCTCTCGGCATCCCAAACCGTGTAAATATGTTTTTTCTCTGCGGGAATCGTTGCACGGTCTTGGAATCGTCGTTGGGAACTGCAGTGCCTCTACCCATTTAGACACATAGTCGACGGTGAGTAAGATGTAGATGTTGCGAATGAAGATGGGAAAGGTCCCATAAAATCGATCCCCATACATCGAACAGTTTCTACCTCGATGATGTTCGAGTGGCATCTCATGTCGTCTAGAGATATTGCCCGTCCTCCGCAACGATCACATTGCTTGTAAAAGTCTTGGGCATCTTTGTACAATGTTGGCCAATACAAACCGGATTGTAAGACTTTGGCATGATGCGAGTTCCTCCAAAATGTCCTCCATAGGGTGAAGAATGGCATTGCCGAGTACATTCTGTTGCTCTTCTTCAGGACACATCGGCGTATAACCCGATCTGCACATTGTTTAAACAAAAGAGGCTCGTCCCAAAAGTAATGCTTAGCATCATGGCGGAACCGCTTCTTCCCTTGGTGAGTAATGCCATACGGAAAAATACCACAAACAAGGAAGTTAACTAAATCTGCGTGCGGGTATTGCCGGCATGTCTTGCCGCCGTAGTGTCTGCTCCCAAAATTGCCGAGGTGTGTGCGTCAAAGACTGCTGCGGCGTCGAGAGTTGCCGGCGTGTGCATCCATGGTTGCCGAGGCGTCATGGGCTGCCGAGGCGTTGAGGGTTGCCGAGGCAATTAGAATTTGTTCATCCGAGAATGCATCGCATATCTCTAGATCCGCGTCTTTCTCCCTATTGCGTTCCAAACGTGATAAGTGATCGCCACTTGATTTTCTTTCCTTTCACATCGTCCTTAATTTCAATATCAAATTCTTGTAAAAGTAATATCCAACGAATCAAACGAGGTTTAGCATCCTTTTTAGCAAATAAGTATTTGATTGCCGAATGGTCCGTATGAACAATTACCTTTGTACCAATTAAATAGGATCGAAACTTTGTCAAATCGAAAACTACAGACTAGTAACTCTTTCTCCGTTGTTGTGTAATTCACTTGAGCATCATTAAGAGTTTTACTAGCGTAGTATATCACATGGAAGGTCTTACATGTCGTTGGCCTAGGATCTGCTCCTACCGCGAAATCACTTGCATCACACATGAGCTCAAAAGGTAGCGTCAAACTGTGGAACGACAATGGGTGCGAGGCAAGCTTTTTCTTTAGGGTTTCAAATGCTTGAGTGCAAGAATCATCAAAATCGAAGACTTTATCCTATTCAAGCAGATTACACAAAGGTTTAGTGATTTTAGAAAAATTATGAATGAACCTCACGTAAAAACCTGCATGTCAGAAAACTTGAATTCCTTTAACCGAATTTGGTGGGGTAATCTCTCGATCACGTCCACCTTGGCTTTGTCTACTTCAATTCCCTTGGATGAAATCTTGTGGCGAGCACTTTTCCTTCATCTACCATAAAGTGGCATTTCTCCCAATTGAGGACTAAATCTGTTTCTTCACATCTTGCTAACACCCTCTCTAAATTGCCGAGACAGCCGTCGAAGTCATTACCAAAAACCGAAAAATCATCCATGAAGATCTCAAGGAAGTCTTCGACCATGTCGAAAAAGAGCGCCATCATGCATCTTTGGAAGGTTGCGGGCGTTACACAATCGAGCGGCATCCTTCTAAGGCATAAATACCGTAGGGGCATGTGAAGGTTGTCTTTTCTTGATCTTACGGTGCTATGGCAATCTGATTGTAACCTGAATAACCATCAAGGAAACAATAAAAGGGTTTACCTGCAAGACGGTCAAGCATTTGATCAATAAAGGGTAATGGGAAGTGATCTTTCCTAGTGTCTTTGTTTAGCTTTCGATAGTCCATACAAACCCTCCAACCGGTCACATCTGGTTGGGATAAGTTCATTATTTTCATTGCTTACCACCGCTATACCTCCCTTTTTGGCACACATTGTACGGACTTACCCACGTACTATCGGAGATAGGGTATATAATGCGGCGTCAAGCCACTTGATGATTTCTTTCATTACAACCCCTTTCATAGCATGATTCAGTCTCCTCTGGGCCTCAATTGAAGGTTTGTGATCATCTTCCAACAAGATCTTGTGCATGCACACCGCAGGACTAATTCCCTTCAAGTCGGCAATTGTCCACCTTATTGTCTTTTTATGTAGCTTCAACATGTTGATCAGCTTCTTTTCTGCTTTCAGCTGTAACTTAGAGGAAATAATTACGGGTAATGTATTATCGATCCCTAAGTATACATATTTGATTGCTCTGGCGGTTGTTTCAACTCAAGAATTGGTGGATTTTCGATGAGGGTTTTTCGATCTTACCTTCCTTACAGAGTAGTCTAGTGGTTCAAAGTATGTACCTGGTCGATTGACTAGCCAATTTGCCTCTTCTCGTTGTTCCTTATCGACCGGTTCTTCATACTCATCGTTCTTCTTGATCGGCAATGTAGTTCTTTGAGGCAACTAAATTCCTCATCGAAGTTAAACTCTGCCGTGGCATGAAGTAGTTGGCATTCTTCGGATCATCGGCATGCCTTAGTGTTTGGAACACATTTAGTTTTACTCTGCTGGTCATTCACCCTCATTGTGAGTTCTCCTTTTCAACATCAATCAAAGTTCTCCCGCCGCTAGGAATGGTCTTCCGAGAATGATAGGTGCATGCTCATCTCGCTTCACAATCCAAAACAATAAAGTCACGGGAAAAATGAATTTATCAACTTTTACCCAGTATGTCCTCGATTTTTCCCTCGGATGCACATAGGATCTGGCATTAGCTGCAGCATAATCAACTTGTGTAGTCTTGCCTTCCCGATTCCTAGTTTCTGGAAAACCGATTTAGGCATCAAGTTTATGCTAGCCCCAAGGTCGCATAGTGCTTTCCCGACATAGTGATTTCCAATAGAACATGGTATTGTGAAACTTCCGGGATCCTTCAACTTGGGCGGCATGCGATTGTGCAACATTGCCATGCATCCCTCTGTCGCGGCAACTGTTTCAAACTCTCCTAGCCTTGTTCTTTTGGACACAATGTCTTTAAGGAACTTGGCATAGTTTGGCATTTGTTCAATTGCTTCCACCAATGGCAAGTTGATGTGGACTTGCTTTAGGATATCAAGAAACTTCTTGAATTGGTATTCTTGCTTTTGTCGCTTCAACCTTTGTGGGAATGGTGGTGGAAGTCGGATATCTTCGATCATTTCATTGGTTTGAAACCTGATTGACGGCATTGCCGGGACATCTGGAGTTGCCGAGGCATTATCAACTGGGGTTGCCGAGGCATGTTTATCGCAGGTTACCGCGGCAATTCCTGGTTCAGCATCTGAGGCTTTGCCGCTAGGTTCGTCTTGATCTTTTTGTGGAGTTTTGTTTGACGAGCGGGTTTGAATCTCTCTAAGTTGTTGGCCACTTCTGGTGGTGATTGCCTTACATTGCTCATGGCCAGTTCCTCTTGCGACTTCAGTATCGCTAGGTAAACCTCCTTGTGGTCTAGTGTTCAGATTTTGAGCAAATTGTCCGACTTGATTTTCCAATGATTTGATTGCCGCCTCTTGGTTTTGCAATCTCATCTCGATCCTGTTAATAAAAGCATCAGTTCTTTTTATGAAATTACTATTCTCAGCCATATAAGATTCAGTTTTCATCAGAAAAGCATTTAGAGAATTTTCCAAAGAACTAGATGTTGTCGGTTTGTTCTTCGCGGCATCTGTTGCCGTGGCATATTCTCTTGGAAATCCCGATGCTTGTGCATTCTGATTGTTCTGGTTTAGAGCATTGTTGGGATTACTCCATGAAAAAAATTCGGTGCTTCTTCCAAGCTGGATTGTATGTATTGGACATCATGTTGTTGCCCCGATTGTAATTCCCCACATAGAAGCTAGATTCCGGATTCTGCATACATTCAGAAGAATTATGGTTATCACCACATAACTCACAAAAAGAATCCATTACCTTGACTTCATGTGTGTTGTTTGGTTTTTGCATGTTCTGGACCATCTTGGTTAAAGCGGCCAATTGTGCCGAAATTGAACCTAATGATCCTAGTTCATGTATTGTGGCTTGGCGTCTAACTCCTCCTCTTCTAGTAGATGGGAATTGATAGTCATTCTTGGCCAGCCTGTTTAAAATTTACATTGCTTCCTCCGGCGACTTATCTAGGAGTATGCCGTTTACCGAGGCATCTAGCATCATCCTTGTTGGTGTATTCACGGCGTTGTAAAACATTGTCACTTGAGTCCACACCGGGAATCCGTGTAGAGGGCATTTGTGTAGAAGTTCTCTATATCGCTCCCAAGCCTCGTACATGGATTCGTCATCTGCCTGCCGAAAAGAAGTAATGTCGTTACGAAGCTTATCAGTTAAATTTGTAGGATTAAATCTAGCAAGGAAATCACGACAAAGATCAGTCCAAGATGCTATGGATCCGGCAGGAATGCTATTTAGCCATGCTTTCGCCCTATCCCTCAGTGAATAGGGGAATAATCTTAATCGTAAGATGTTGCGCGTAATAAGTGCTACGCAAATGTGAAAGTATACACGTCGCAAGTTATAGTATAAAAGATATCGTCTCCACAGAGATTGGTGCCACTTCAAGAATCTAGTCTCTTGCACTGTAAAAAGTAAAAACACAAGTGAAGGATTATAGAAGTTTTAACTAATAACTAATCTAGAAAGCAATTAAGTAAAAGAAAAGATGAATTCGAATGAGAGAGATAGGCTAGGTTATCGTGAGTTGAGGTGTGATAGCCGATTGGATTGTCTTGGTAAAAGAGTGCACGGGCAACTCAGTTGTCGTGGCAACTTGCACGACGGGGTTGCCGTAGCAACTAATTGATGGTTGCTTGGGCGACTAGTTGGGCAACTACTTGGGCGTCAAGCAGCAACTTCAAGGTTCGGCGAGCGTTCTTCAATGGTTTCTTCTTATCCCTAAGTCGAAACTCTAGCTATTTGTGCATGCCTTGATAATACATCCTGCGTGAATCAAGGGTGAACAACAACCAATCTTGCGCTCCTCTTAGCCGTTGAAATCCTTAACTTATTCCTAAGCGGATTAATCTTCACCATCATTGGATTGAATAAAGATCATATTCATTCGTTTCTTGAATCTAACTCTCCCGATATTAGATAAATGGATGAAATCACGAGATCCTCTCCCAATTCACTGCAAAAACAATAATAAGAATCAAGAATGAATAAACCTTGAAATAGAAAAGTGCAAACTCTTATTACCTAAACAAAAACCAATAGTTTCTCACAATCTCAAAACACAATAACCATAGCCAAGTAAATTTAGTTCATGGCTAGGTTCCAAAGAAACACAAGATAATTAATCCCTAGCATGAACCCAATCGAACAAAGATGAAGGAAGAGGCTTGTCGAAATCCTCCTTGCCCTAGATGCTTGCCGAAAATTCCCCTTGCTTCCTCTCTTGGAGTTGTCGAAATTCCCTCTTGCTCTCCTCTCTTGAATTGTCGAAATCTCCTTGATATTTATAGGGCTAGGCCAAAGTCCTTCTTTGAGGAGGAGTTTGAGTTGGAATTAAATTATCTTTAAAGAATATAATTCTTTATTATAATTTTATTCCTATTAGAACTTCTCCTATCCTCTTGGAATTTAATTCTTCTTTAATCTCTGCATGGCAATCAAATTCCTTTGGGCTTGGACCTTGCTCCATGTCATCTTGGGCTTGTAAAATCATGAATTTCGATATCCATATTGCTTTTGGTCTTTGTCGACAAATGCCATGGCAACTGGCTCGGCGTCTCCTTCATGCACTGCCCTGGCAACTAGCTCGGCATATCCTTCATGCATTGCCCTGGCAACTAGCTCGGCATTGCTTTGGCAAGTGATCCTGCACATACACACAAAAAAACACACCAAAGCAGCATCTATTTCCACAAAATCACCAAGTTATGTAATCAAGCTCAACGTTTGAAGGAAACATGGATTAATGCATGAATGGCTAACTATGCGACTAATATGAGCCTAAGTCTAACAATAATATGAGTAAAAAGGGTAAGAAAAATAGTACTTTTGAACACTTATCACACCCCCAAACTCGAACTATTGCTTGTCCTCAAGCAATGCAAACTCATAATTACCTGCCAAGACTTCAAATTTTCACAAACTTAGCTTTGAGCTTGATTTCAATTCTCTGAACCGGGGCATAAAGTATGATTGGCTTTTTATTTTTCGGAAAACTGAGGAGTTACTCGGAATCAAACTATAATGCTTGTGCGTGTGTGCGGAGTTGTGTGCTAGTTGATTTTTCGGATTCTATGCAAACAATAGGTTTTCAAATTACTTCATTGGGTTATTTTTAACATGTTTTAACTAGAGCCAATTTCGGGCACCTCTAGTGTTTTATTTTTAGTTTTCTTAAGTTAATTTAATCGACTAGAGCCGGTTTCGGGCACCTCTAGTTAAAATTTTTTTTAACGCCTCCTAGAGCCAGTTTCGGGTACCTCTAGTGATCAATTTTTTTAGCATATGCTAGAGCCAATTTCGGGCACCTCTAGCATTCATCCAATTTTTATTCTAATCCCCCAATTTATTAATTATCGACCTAAGTTTACTAGAATTCCTTAAATCAATCAAACCACAACAGTGTTTCATCAAATTTAGTATCATAGTAAAATTCTAAGTTTTTCCATGGTTATCCTAGAATAAAAATTCTATCAATTAAGTGCATTGGCAAAGTCATCATCGAATATTCATCAAATCTAAGCAATTTTTGTTCCAATTAAAGGCATGGCAAGCAATTTATGTATCCTAAATGTAATGCTTAAGATTAATGTAACTAAACATGGTAATTACTAATAACAATCCCCCCCAAACTCGAGTGAGGCATTGTCCTCAATGCATGCATAAAAATAATGAAAAATAACAATAAAAATAAAAATGAATACGAGGACTTACTCCGAGAGTTCATCATCGTAGATGATTAGTTTCCTTCTAGTTGGCGTCTTGATTTTCTTGCTTGAACGCGATGGTTGTTTTCTTGTTGCCGGGACGTCTTGAGCTTTGGTTGCCGTGGCATCTTCATGGTTAGTTGCCGTGGCATCAGCTTGTGCAGGCACGATGTAGGTTGCCGCGGCATCTTCTTCATTGGTTGCCGTGGCAAGGATCTTGGCAGTAAATTTCCTTAGCATAGTAGTTGTGAGTCTTGTTGTGAAAAAGAAAACAAAGAAAACCTGAAAACTAAAGAATATGAAGAAAAATAAAATATCTCCTAAAAATAAAAATAAAAAGAAAAAGAAAAGAAAAAGAAAATACTGAAAGGAGAGCATGCTCATGCATCTCCTAGGTTGACCACTTCCTTGTTACGTTCCACATGGGCACCATTGTAGTGCTTCAATCTTTGTCCATTAACTTTGAATTCATGGTCGTCAGAGATAGACTTGATTATCACGGCGCCATGAGAGAATGGTTTGACGACTTCAAATGGTCCCGACCATCTTGATTTCAGTTTTCTCGGGAAAAGTTTTAGCCGAGAATTGAATAGGAGAACTAGTTGCCCTGGCGTGAATTGTCGTGGCAATAGTTTCTTGTCGTGCCATCGCTTTGTTTTCTCCTTGTAGATTCGTGCATTGTTATAGGCGAGTGCACGAAATTCTTCTATCTCATTGAGATCCATCAAGCGCTTTTGTCCGGCACTTTTCCAATCCATATTCACGGTCTTGATTGCCCAGTACGCCTTGTGCTCGATTTCCACCGGTAGATGACATGTTTTACCATAGACAAGCCGGAAGGGGACATACCTAATGGTGTTTTGAATGCGGTCGCGATATGCCCAAAGTCGTCATCTAGTCTTAATGACCAATCCTTCCTTGAGGGATTTACAACTTTCTCGAGTATTCCCTTCAACTCCCGGTTGGAAATTTCTGCTTGCCCGTTGGTTTGTGGGTGATATGCCGTGGCGATCTTGTGTGATATGCCGAAGCGTTGCAACATCTTGGCAATTAGTCTGTGTCAAAATGCTTGCCCCGTCGCTGATAATTACTCTCGGCATCCCAAACCGTGTAAATATGTTTTTCCGCGAGGAATCGTTGCCGTCTTGGAATCGTCGTTGGGGAACTGCAACTGCCTCTACCCATTTAGACACATAGTCGACGGCGAGTAAGATGTAGAGTTGCGAATGAAGATGGGAAAGGTCCCATAAAATCGATCCCCATACATCAAACAGTTCCACCTCGATGATGTTCTCGAGTGGCATCTCATGTCGCCTAGAGATATTGCCCGTCCTCCGCAACGATCACATTGCTTGTAAAAGTCTTGGGCATCTTTGTACAATGTTGGCCAATACAAACCGGATTGCAATACTTTGGCATGCGATGCGAGTTCCTCCAAAATGTCCTCCATAGGGTGAAGAATGGCATTGTCGGAGTACATTCTGTTGCTCTTTCTTCAGGACACATCGGCGTATAACCCGATCTGCACATTGTTTAAACAAAAGAGGCTCGTCCCAAAAGTAATGCTTAGCATTATGGCGGAACCGCTTCTTCCCTTGGTGAGTAATGTCATACGGAAAAATACCACAAACAAGGAAGTTAACTAAATCTGCGTACCAGGGTATTGCCGAGGCATGTGCTGCCGTAGTGTCTGCTCCCAAAATTGACGAGGCGTGTGCGTCAAAGACTAACTGCGCGGGCGTCGAGAGTTGCCGAGGCGTGTGCATCCATGGTTGCCGAGGCGTCATGGGCTGTCGAGGCGTCAAGGGTTGCCGAGGCGATTAGAATTTGTTCATCCGGGAATGCATCGCATATCTCTAGATCCGCGTCCTCCTCCCTATTGCGTTCCAAACGTGATAAGTGATCGGCCACTTGATTTTCTGTTCCTTTCCTGTCCTTAATTTCAATATCAAATTCTTGTAAAAGTAATATCCAACGAATCAAACGAGGTTTAGCATCCTTTTTAGCAAATAAGTATTTGATTGCCGAATGGTCCGTATGAACAATTACCTTTGTACCAATTAAATAGGATCGGAACTTGTCAAATGCGAAAACTACAGCTAGTAACTCTTTCTCCGTTGTTGTGTAATTCACTTGAGCATCGTTAAGAGTTTTACTAGCGTAGTATATCACATGGAAGGTCTTACTCGTGCGTTGGCCTAGGATTTGCTCCTACCGCGAAATCACTTGCATCACACATGAGCTCAAAAGGTAGCGTCCAATCTGGTGGAACAACAATGGGTGCCGAGGCAAGCTTTTTCTTTAGGGTTTCGAATGCTTGAGTGCAAGAATCATCAAAATCGAAGACTTTATCCTGTTCAAGCAGATTACACAAAGGTTTAGTGATTTTAGAAAAATTATGAATGAACCTCCTGTAAAAACCCGCATGTCCGAAAAACTTCAATTCCTTTAACCGAATTTGGTGGGGTAATCTCTCGATCACGTCCACCTTGGATTTGTCTACTTCAATTCCTTGGATGAAATCTTATGGCGAGCACTATCCCTTCATCTACCATAAAGTGGCATTTCTCCCAATTGAGGACTAAATCCGTTTCTTCGCATCTTTGCCAACACCCTCTCTAAATTGCCGAGACAGCCGTCGAAGTCATTACCAAAACCGAAAAATCATCCATGAAGATCTCAAGGAAGTCTTCGACCATGTCTGAAAAGAGCGCCATCATGCATCTTTGGAAGGTTGCCGGGCGTTACATAATCCGAACGGCATCCTTCGGAAGGCATAAGTACCGTAGGGGCATGTGAAGGTTGTCTTTTCTTGATCTTACAGTGCTATGGCAATCTGATTGTAACCTGAATAACCATCAAGAAAACAATAAAAGGGTTTACCCGCAAGACGGTCAAGCATTTGATCAATAAAGGGTAATGGGAAGTGATCTTTCCTAGTGGCTTTGTTTAGCTTTCGATAGTCCATACAAACCCTCCAACCGGTCACACGATCTGGTTGGGATAAGTTCATTATTTTCATTGCTTACCACTGTTATACCTCCCTTTTTTGGCACACATTGTACCGGACTTACCCACGTACTATCGGAGATAGGGTATATAATGCCGGCGTCAAGCCACTTGATGATTTCTTTCATGGCATGATTCAGTCTCCTCTGGGCCTCAATTGAAGGTTTGTGGTCATCTTCCAACAAGATCTTGTGCATGCACACCGCCGGGCTAATTCCCTTCAAGTCGGCAATTGTCCACCCTATTGCCTTTTTATGTAGCTTCAACATGTTGATCAGCTTCTTTTCCTGCTCAGGCTGTAACTTAGAAGAAATAATTACAGGTAATGTATTATCGATCCCTAAGTATACATATTTTCATTGCTCTCGCAATTGTTTCAACTCAAGAATTGGTGGATTTTTGATAGAGGTTTTTCGATCTTACCTTCCTTACCCGAGTAGTCCAGTGGTTCAAAGTATGTACCGTCGATTGACTAGCCAATTTGCCTCTTCTGGTTGTTCCTCATCGACCGCTCTTCATACTCCTCGGGTTCCTCTTGATCGGCAATGTAGTTGCCGAGGCAACTAAATTCCTCATCGGTTAAACTCTGCCGTGGCATGAAGTAGTTGGCATTCTTCTGGATCATCGGCATGCCTTAGTGTTTGGAACACATTTAGTTTTACCTGCTGGTCATTCACCCTCATTGTGAGTTCTCCTTTTCAACATCAATCAAAGTTCTCCTGCCGCTAGGAATGGTCTTCCGAGAATGATAGGCGCGTGCTCATCTCGCTTTCACAATCCAAAACAATAAAGTCAGCGGGAAAAATAAATTTATCAACTTTTACCAAAGTATGTCCTCGATTTTTCCCTCTGGATGCACATAGGATCTGGCCGGCTAGCTGTAGCATAATTGTTGTAGGTCTTGCCTTCCCGATTCCTAGTTTCTGGAAAACCGATTTAGGCATCAAGTTTATGCTAGCCCCTAGGTCGCATAGTGCTTTCCCGACATAGTGATTTCCAATAGAACAGGGTATTGTGAAACTTCCGGGATCCTTCAACTTGGGCGGCATACGATTGTGCAACATTGCCATGCATCCCTCTGTTGCGGCAATTGTTTCAAACTCTCCTAGCCTTGTTCTCTTGGACACAATGTCTTTAAGAAACTTGGCATAGTTTGGCATTTATTCAATTGCTTCCACCAATGGCAAGTTGATGTGGACTTGCTTTAGGATATCAAGAAACTTCTTGAATTGGTATTCTTGCTTTTGTCGCTTCAACCTTTGTGGGAATGGTGGTGGAAGTCGGATATCTTCTATCCTTTCATTGGTTTGAAACCTGATTGACGGCATTACAGGGATATCTGGAGTTGCCGATGCGTTACCAACCCCAGGGTTGCCGAGGCGTACTTATCGCAAGTTGCCGAGGCGTCATCGGTTCTTAGAGGCATGCTTATTGCGGTTGCCGCAGCAATTCTGGTTCAAAGATCCGAGACTTTGCCGCTAGGTTCGTCTTGATCTTTTTGTGGAGTTTTGTTTGACGAGCGGGTTTGAACCTCTCTAAGTTGTTGGCCACTTCGGTGGTGATTGCCTTACATTGCTCATGGCGAGTTCTCTTGCGACTTGATGATCGCTAGGTAAACCTCCCGGTGGTCTAGTGTTGATTTTGAGCAAACCGTCCGACTTGATTTTCCAATGATTTGATTGCCGCCTCTTGGTTTTGCAATCTCATCTCGTCCTGTTAATAAAAGCATCATTCTTTTTATGAAATTACTATTCTCAGCCATATAAGATTCATTTTCATCATAAAAGCATTTAGATAATTTTCCAAAGAACTAGATGTCGCTTGTTGTTTGCGGCATCATTTTGCCGTGGCATATTCTCTTTGGAATCCGATGCTTGTGCATTCTGATTGTTCGTTTAGAGCATTGTTGGGATTACTCCATGAAAAATTCGGTGCTTCTTCCAAGCTGGATTGTATGTATTTGACATCATGTTGTTGCCCGATTGTAATTCCCCACATAGAAGCTAGATTCCGGATTCTGCATACATTCGGAAGAATTATGGTTATCACCACATAACTCACAAAAAGAATCCATTACCTTGACTTCATGTGTGTTGTTTGGTTTTTGCATGTTCGGACCATCTTGGTTAAAGCGTAATTGTGCGAAATTGAATCGATGATCCTAGTTCATGTATTGTGGCTTAGCGTCTAACTCCTCCTCTTCTAGTAGATGGGAATTGATAATCATTCTTGGCCAGCTGTTTTTAAAATTTGCATTGCTTCTTCCGGTGACTTATCTAGGAGTATGTCGTTTGCCGAGGCGTCTAGCATCATCCTTGTTGGTGTATTCACGGCATTGTAAAACATTGTCACTTGAGTCCACACCGGGAATCCGTGTAGAGGCATTTGTGTAGAAGTTCTCTATATCGCTCCCAAGCCTCGTACATGGATTCATCATCCGCTGCCGAAAAAAAGTAATGTCGTTCTGAAAGCTTATCGATTAAATTTGTAGGATTAAATCTAGCAAGGAAATCACGACAAAGATCAGTCCAAGATGCTATGGATCCGGCAGAATGCTATTTAGCCATGCTTTTGCCCTATCCTCGGTGAATAGGGAATAATCTTAATCGTAAGACATCGGGGTGACTCAGTGTATCTTGAACGAGTTGCAAATCTCGAGAAAGATTTCAGATGTTGTCGTGCATCTTGATTCTTTGAGCCGCCAAATTGACCTATTGTGTTGATCATATTAAACATTACCGGTTTCAACTCAAAGTGGTCGGCTTCAATTTCGGTGCGACAACTCTGGGTTAAGTCCATCAAGATCTTCTTCAAGATAGTCTCGAATAGTTACATTTTTCGTGCAAGAATCACTCCTCCTCCTGCTCGAACATCTTGATTAATATTGTCGTCTTGATTTGCCATTGCTTCTCTTATCCTTCGTCTAAGTCTTTGTAAGGTTCGTTCGATTTACGGATCAAAGGGATATTACGGTGAAGTCGGTCTCGCCTGGTCATATACCAATGCAAAACCAAAGTTTGTTAGCCCTTTGAATTTTAAGCAAGAAAAATAAAAAGAAAGTGCAAGAAAGTAAAAACAAAGTCGCTATTGCCAATCCCGACAACGGCGCCAAAAAACTTGTTGCGCGTAATAAGTGCTACATAAATGTGCAAGTATACACGTCGCAAGTTATAGTATAAAAGATATCGTCTCCACGAGGATTGGTGCCACTTCAAGAATCTAGTCTCTTGCACTTTGTAAAAGTAAAAACACAAGTGAAGGATTATAGAAGTTTTAACTAATAACTAATCTAGAAAGCAATTAAGTAAAAGAAAAGATGAATTCGAATGAGAGAGATAGGCTAGGTTATCGTGAGTTGAGGTGTGATAGCCGATTGGATTGTCTTGGTAAAAGAGTGCACGGGCAACTCGGTTGCCGTGGCAACTTGCACGACGGGGTTGCCGTAGCAACTAATTGATGGTTGCTTGGGCGACTAGTTGGGCAACTACTTGGCGGCGTGGGCAGCAACTTCAAGGTTTGGCGGAGCGTTCTTCAATGGTTTCTTCTTATCCCTAAGTCGAAACTCTAGCTATTTGTGCATGCCTTGATAATACATCCTGCGTGAATCAAGGGTGAACAACAACCAATCTTGCGCTCCTCTTAGCCGTTGAAATCCTTAACTTATTCCTAAGCGGATTAATCTTCACCATCATTGGATTGAATAAAGATCATATTCATTCGTTTCTTGAATCTAACTCTCCCGATATTAGATAAATGGATGAAATCACGAGATCCTCTCCCAATTCACTCATAAAACAATAATAAGAATCAAGAATGAATAAACCTTGAAATAGAAAAGTGCAAACTCTTATTACCTAAACAAAAACCAATAGTTTCTCACAATCTCAAAACACAATAACCATAGCCAAGTAAATTTAGTTCATGGCTAGGTTCCAAAGAAACACAAGATAATTAATCCCTAGCATGAACCCAATCGAACAAAGATGAAGGAAGAGGCTTGTCGAAATCCTCCTTGCCCTAGATGCTTGCCGAAAAAATCCCCTTGCTTCCTCTCTTGGAGTTGTCGAAATTCCCTCTTGCTCTCCTCTCTCTCTTGAATTGTCGAAATCTCCTTGATATTTATAGGGCTAGGCCAAAGTCCTTCTTTGAGGAGGAGTTTGAGTTGGAATTAAATTATCTTTAAAGAATATAATTCTTTATTATAATTTTATTCCTATTAGAACTTCTCCTATCCTCTTGGAATTTAATTCTTCTTTAATCTCTGCATGGCAATCAAATTCCTTTGGGCTTGGACCTTGCTCCATGTCATCTTGGGCTTGTAAAATCATGAATTTCGATATCCATATTGCTTTTGGTCTTTGTCGACAAATGCCATGGCAACTGGCTCGGCGTCTCCTTCATGCACTGCCACGCAACTAGCTCGGCATATCCTTCTTCATGCATTGCCCAGCAACTAGCTCGGCATTGCTTTGGCAAGTGATCCTGCACATACACACAAAAAACACACCAAAGCAGCATCTATTTCCACAAAAATCACCAAGTTATGTAATCAAGCTCAACGTTTGAAGGAAACATGGATTAATGCATGAATGGCTAACTATGCGACTAATATGAGCCTAAGTCTAACAATAATATGAGTAAAAAGGGTAAGAAAAATAGTACTTTTGAACACTTATCATAAGACATCGGGGGTGACTCCGTGTATCTTGAACGAGTTGCAAATCTCGAGGAAAGATTTCGGATGTTGTCGTGCATCTTGATTCTTTGAGCTGCCAAATTGACCTATTGTGTTGATCATATTAAACATTACGGTTTCAACTCAAAGTGGTCGGCTTCAATTTCGGGTGCGACAACTCACGGGTTAAGTCCATCAAGATCTTCTTCAAGATAGTCTCGAATAGTTACATTTTTGTGCAAGAATCACTCCTCCTCCTGCTCGAACATCTTGATTAATATTGTCGTCTTGATTTGCCATTGCTTCTCTTATCCTTCGTCTAAGTCTTTGTAAGGTTCGTTCGATTTACGGATCAAAGGGATATTACGGTGAAGTCGGTCTCGCCACGTCATATACCAATGCAAAACCAAAGTTTGTTAGCCCTTTGAATTTTAAACAAGAAAAATAAAAAGAAAGTGCAAGAAAGTAAAAACAAAGTCGCTATTGCCAATCCCCGGCAACGGCGCCAAAAACTTGTTGCGCGTAATAAGTGCTACGCAAATGTGCAAGTATACACGTCGCAAGTTATAGTATAAAAGATATCGTCTCTACAGGGATTGGTGCCACTTCAAGAATCTAGTCTCTTGCACTGTAAAAAGTAAAAACACAAGTAAAAGATTATAGAAGTTTTAACTAATCTAAAAAGCAAATAAGTAAAAGAAAAGATGAATTCGAATGAGAGAGATAGGCTAGGTTATCGTGAGTTGAGGTGTGATAGCCTATTGGATTGTCTTGGTAAAAGAGTGCACGGGCAACTCAGTTGCCGTGGCAACTTGCACGACGGGGTTGCCTTGGCAACTAATTGATGGTTGCCTGGGCGACTAGTTGGGAAACTACTTGGGCGACTGGGCAACAACTTCAAGGTTCGGCGGAGCGTTCTTCAATGGTTTCTTCTTATCCCTAAGTCGAAACTCTAGCTACTTGTGCATGCCTTGATAATACATCCCTGCGTGAATCAAGGGTGAACAACAACCAATCTTGCGCTCCTCTTAGCCGTTGAAATCCTTAACTTATTCCTAAGCCGGATTAATCTTCACCATCCTTGGATTGAATAAAGATCATATTCATTCGTTTCTTGAATCTAACTCTCCCGATATTAGATAAATGGATGAAATCACGAGATCCTCTCCCAATTCACTCATGAAACAATAATAAGAACCAAGAATGAATAAACCTTGAAATAGAAAAGTGCAAACTCTTATTACCTAAACAAAAACCAATAGTTTCTCACAACCACAAAACACAATAACCATAGCCAAGTAAATTTAGTTCATGGCTAGGTTCCAAAGAAACACAAGATAAACAATCCCTAGCATGAACCCAATCGAACAAGGAAGAAAAGATGAAGCTTGTCGAAAATCCCTTGCCCTAGATGCTTGCCGAAAATTCCCCTTGCTTCCTCTCTTGGTCTTGTCGAAATTCCCTCTTGCTCTCTCTATTGGAATTGTCGAAATCTCCTTGATATTTATAGGGCTAGGCCAAAGTCCTTCTTTGAGGAGGAGTTTGAGTTGGAATTAAATTATCTTTAAATAATATAATTCTTTATTATAATTTTATTCCTATTAGAACTTCTCTTATCCTCTTGGAATTTAATTCTTCTTTAATCTCTGCATGGCAATCAAATTCCTTTGGGCTTGGGCCTTGCTCCATGTCATCTTGGGCTTGTAAAGTCATGAATTTCGACATCCATATTGCTTTTGGTCTTTGTCGACAAATGCCATGGCAACTGGCTTGGCGTCTCCTTCATGCACTGCCCTGGCAACTAGCTCGGCATATCCTTTGGCAAGTGATCCTGCACATACACACACAAAAACACACCAAAGCAGCATCTATTTCCACAAAAATCACCAAGTTATGTAATCAAGCTCAACGATTGAAGGAAACGTGGATTAATGCATGAATGGCTAACTATGCAACTAATATGGGCCTAAGTCTAACAATAATATGAGTAAAAAGGGTAAGAAAAATAGTACTTTTGAACACTTATCAGTAGCATTAAAAGCAGGAAGAAGGAAAGATGAACTAAAAAAGTGCTTTACTGCAGCAGTGAAATTCACACCTACAATGAACTAAGCAACCTGAAAGAATCAGGAGGTGAAACTATCCGGGTTCGGGGCTTTATCCTTTTCTTGACTGAAGATTGCATTTTTAATCTCCAAGTCAGTGACTTTCTTATCCAGATCAATTTGTGCATTTGCTGAGAGAAGTTAATGCTATTGTCATAAGGGTCAAAAGGGCGATTCAATGGCTTCCCAAATGCTTTATCAATCACTTTTGCAAACAATGAAGCACTCAAATCAAGCTGTGGCCTTGGAAAACCTTTCACTATCTTCTTAATTGCCTTCAAGTGACCAACTTCTTGGTAAGCAAGTTGTAGGATTATATCATTGGTGAAAGTATCAAGATTGGCCTTTTTGGCACCAATGGGGGATGGACCACCCTCATCTAAATATGGAGCAATTTTATCTAAACCTTGACCCAAAGCACCATACAAGAAAAAATCAGCTTCTAAATACTCCAGATTTAAAGGAAACTCCAACAAATCTAGATCATTTTTGGGGACTGGAGACTTTTTGTAACCAACAAAAATATCTGCAGAAAATACAGAAGGAAAAAGAGAGATGACAGATAGAGAAATGAAAACAATGGTTGTGGAGGACAAAAGGCATGTTTTTGCCATTGCTGTGGTGTTGATTGTCTTGGTATTCAAATTTAATATTTTAATTAATCAAAAAAATTAGTGTAATATTTGTATTTTTGTTCAATTTTTTCCCGACGGCTAGGTTTTATCATGACTAATTTAGACCAACATACGCCACACATCTTACTTTGATAGGTGGGTTTTTCAGTTAGGGGTGTTCATTATCAGATATCAGATCGAATTCAATCTGGTTTTTTAGATATCCGTTTTTTGAATCGACGATATAGTGTTTTGTATCAGATCCAAACAAATTAGATATCCGAATATACAGATATCAGATATCCGATTGTCCGAAAAATATAACAAGCATCAAATTGTTAAATATAACAAGATTAATATTAATGAAATTTTTAATTTTTAGATTTTCGGATAATCTAAAACTTGAAATATTGCGATCCATATTCAATCTAAAAATTTTAAAATCAGATCAAATTAGTCAGATCGGATATTTTCGAACACCCCTACTTCCGGCAAAGCTTGTTCAATGACATAAAATTTTAAAAATTACTATAAAATTCTGACATGTGAAAAAAAAAACCACGTCATTAGTTGAGTATATAATATTAGATGTTAAATTCAGATATTAAAATATTGATCGTTATCTTATACACTGGTGATAATTTTTTTCTACAAGCAGAGTTATTTAGAGGTTTGGAGTTTTAGTTTAGGGTTTAGTTTATAGGATTTAGAATGTATGGTTCAATGTTAAAATTTAAGATTTAAGACTTACTGTTAGAGTTTTAAGGTTTTAAGATTAAGAATTTAGTTTTAGCTTGAAATAGACATGATTGTGTAAATTTTTTACACCGACAATGTACTAAATATTTATCGTTAAAATATACATTAATTATTAAATTCAAATATTAATTTGGATAAGAAAAAAATATAAATTTCATATTAAAAATTTATAAATTCTAACATCATATTTAGGACGGAATTATGATAAAATATTATGAGAGATTAAGGTCTATTAAATATTTAAATCTAGAATTTAGAAGACATAAGAACCTATTTAACTAATATTTAAATTAAAATAGATTTAAAATATTAATGTATCAGATCTTAAGGAATCACAGTCCCTTCTATGAATTCAATGACTTCGTCCCTGATCATATTAATTAAAAAACAAATTTAATTATCAAATGATGTATCCAATAGTTTGACGTTCGATTGGCATGTTTTTCGCCGGCTACCAACGATATGTGGTTGAGAGAAATGAATGGGGGGCTCCAACGACGGTAATGTGAGGTCTGACGAGACTATCGACGGCGATAATGACGTTAATTTTAAAATTTGGAGTTTGGGTTTTTAGTGATTTAGGATTGCTTTATAAATTTTGAAAATTTGGGATATTTTTTAAATTTTTTATTTTCAGTTTGTTTTCTAAAATAAAATTATTTTTTCAGTTTTTAGTAAAAAATTAAAAAAATTAAGACACATGTCAAGCTGTAATTGAGTGTTAAATTTTTTTAACAATATTATTTTAAAACACTAATATAATAAGACTTTAAACACATATTTCAACAAAAAAAACTATATATTATAATTTGGGCACCCATTTTTTAAGTTAAGCCTATACTAACTAATATATCAACTGAAATATCTGGGTTTACGTGACAATGTTTTATTGGTTCACGTGACGCATCAGCGGCTAAAGATTTCTTCCTTGGGAACAAAGCGATTTTTGCTAAGAACAATTTTTAATTTTGATTCGCTTGTCATCGGGAAGCCATTCGTCAACCAACGAAACCGTGAGCTTTTCCAACTGTTTTTCTCATTTACTCAATCACCCTTAACATATAGGAGAAGATTGTTATAACTACACATTCTAAACCTTTTATCAAAGGGTGTTTTAGTAACTTCACAATCCTGAAATTTCCGGAGACATTATCCGAAGCAGCCCCCTATAAATACCGCGAGCTCCACATCGAATTCACAATTCAATCTCTCTCAGTTTTCTGTTAATTTTCATTTCAACGAACGATGGACACGTTCTCTTCGTTTTTTGATTCTCAATCAAGAAGCAGTTGGAATTACGATTCCCTCAAGAATTTCCGCCAGATCTCTCCGATCGTTCAGGCTCATCTCAAAAAGGTAATCTTCCTTGCAATTAGGGTTTGTAGTGGGTAAATTAGGAATCTATGTTAAACTCTTGCGAATTATTAACTTTTTGTTTGTTAAAATCTAACTAATTTCGTTTCATGGCCTTTGCACAATGATTTTATTGATCGAGCCCTTGTCGTATTGGATTTTTGTCAAGTTCTGAGACTATTACGGTTCTGATCTTTATGTGGTCCTGAATTCTTGTGCTTATTGTGATTTTATCTTCGTTTCAAGACAAATTTATCTATTTAACTATCCATTGTTTCCAATTTCTTGTTTTCTTGACTATCTTGCAGGTATATATGATTTCTTTTAAATCTTCCCCTAACTTGTTACCTAGGATTTGCACTTTTATTTAGATCTCTATGATTGGATCTTTATGGCGTTATGAGGATGGGAAATAATACACTTTCTCATCTTTGTGCGATTCTAATTCTTGTTGTTATTTTATCTTTGATTTTGAGATGCAATGATCTATTTATTGATTCCTTGTTTCCAAAATTTTTATTATTTATTATCTGAATTAGTGCTTTTAATTTGCAGGTTTACTTAACTCTATGTTGTGCTCTGATTGCCTCTGCATTTGGAGCTTATCTTCATATAATATTGAACATCGGGGGTTACCTCACGACATTTGCATGCTTTGGAGCCATAATTTGGCTCCAATCTATCCCTCCTTATCTAGAGGTAATAATCTTGCTTGATGTCTGAAATAATAGTATTATTCTTTTTTGCATAGAACTCATCTTTTGCTCTTGTATTGTAAATTATGCAGCAAAAGAGGTTTTCTCTTCTGATGGCATCAGCAGTGTTTGAAGGGGCTTCAGTTGGTCCTTTGATTGACTTGGCCATTCAGATTGACCCAAGGTATTTTCTATTATAACTATTAAGTGGGTAACTTGTATTTGAAAACATGTAGATTTCAAATCAAGTTAAGAACTTTATTCATTTTGTGTTACCTTTTGAGGTTAATATTATGCTTACCTGAATGAATGTTGACAAATGATATTCAATTCCCATGAATATTTTAAAGTTTATGGGCCTTTAGCATTCTTTTGTCTACCTGCTGGACTTTTCAAAGTCACATGGATCTTCCCGATATATATTGCTCTAATTGTGGTTGCCATTACTATCGCTACTGCTTTCCTCTCCTGCCATCCATGCCTAATGATATGAGGCCTTCAAAGACCTCAATTCCTAGTTAGAGGTGTCTGAAGTCGGCTGTAGCATGTCCACTGGTTGCTTGGGGTCTGCTGTAATAGTAGCATTCGTGTATTATATGCTTCGAATTCATGATATTTTACTGACCTGTGGTTTGTCTCCATTTTTAGTGGACTAAAATTGCTAGCTGGAAGCCTGGAATAGTTTGTCTTTTTATCTTGAGGACCAGGGAAACCCATTATCTCTTCTTTACTAAAAGATCATTTTCTCTCCCCTCTTAAATATCATCATGGACTTGAAAGCCTTATTATTGTGGGTCTTTCTTCATTCAAATCAATGTGCATGTCAGTTTGGGGGGGGGGGGGAGTGTTCTTTATTTGGTTGGTGAACTCTGCCTTAAACCAGTGTTCTTGTTCTATTTCTGACTAATTACTAATTTCCCCCCTCAGTTTCTTTGCCACTGCTGCAACCAATTCGAGCTTGTTTTAAAAGCTAATGCTGTGAACATTCATCTGCTTGGACTCATTTAATTTTTAGTGGAGGATGATTATGCTTTATGTCTGTTTTACTTTTACTGTTATCTAGAGCTATAAACCTCTATTGTTTTGTATTCATCTCCTTTCCTCTATTTGGACAGTGTTCTGGTAGCTGCATTTGTGGGAACAGCGTTGGCCTTTGCATGCTTCTCAGGAGCTGCTATGTTAGCAAGGCGCAGAGAGTACCTTTACCTTGGTGGTTTGCTTTCGTCTGGCGTGTCCATGCTTCTGTGGTTGCATTTTGCTTCCACTATCTTTGGTGGTTCCACAGCCTTCTTTATGTTTGAGGTGAGTCTTTTCGCGTTCTTGTAGTACTCTAAAGGATGCTGTTGGCTGTGACTAACATCCCTCTTCGGTTTTGATTGTTCCCACAGATCTACTTTGGGCTTTTGGTGTTTGTCGGCTACATGGTAGTGGACACACAGGACATAATTGAGAAGGCACACTTGGGTGACCTGGATTATGTGAAGCATGCTTTGACACTTTTCACTGATTTTGTTGCTGTATTTGTTCGCATTCTGATAATCATGGTGAGGGAAGCTAGAATTCGTGATAATCCTTTCTTTTAATTTATATAGTGTTACCGACTGGGTTAATAATATTTTGCTCTAACATCAAACATACTTGCATTCCAGTTGAAAAATTCAGCCGAGAAGGGTGAGAGGAAGAAGAAGAAGAGGAACGACTAAATCATAAAGCAGTAGATGCTATTCTAACCTGTCATGGAAAGCTGAACTCGGTTTTTAATACAAGTTGTTTCCTTTATTTTTGTACTTTAAAAACATAATAGGTTGATATATAGAAAGGATAGGTCTTGCTGTTTCTGTTTCACCTGGTGGTTTTTATATGAAACCTCTAAAACAAATGACATGTTAATACTTGCTTTTCACAAGGCTGCAATTTATCTCCCTCTCTGCATATGCTAGAAAATGCAATGCAATGCTGTGCTTAAACTATTGTATCCCGTGATATTGTGTGAATAAATTTGTACACTTTGTTGACAAGTTGCAGTTAATTCGGTGCTAATCTATTTCCTTACAAGTGCCTCAAATGACTTGCTATATGAGGATTATATCCCATGGGTTTCAATCACGGTTCTGTGTTGAAATAGAAACTTATCGTATTGTATTCGTGGGCAAGCAGATGGGTATGGTGTTGTGATTGGCGATCTTTATACCGGAAACATTTCCGTCCCCATTAGTTATGTCGGAGGCATTTACAAACTTCCGGTTTCAGTTCCATGTGGCCGGCAGACATCATTTTCACCCCAACTCCTCTACAGACCTTGTCGCTTGAATGTTTATTCCTCTTATTTGCTCAAAATTTCTGTAAAAAATATACTTTGTCCCTTTGAGTTAGAATCCTGGCTCCATGTTTTCAGGTTGGAATCTTCAAACAGTTTTCCCCTTCTGTTTGGACTTATGGTCGTGTCTAATATAAAGCAACGGTAAAGACTATAGTAAGCACATTCTATTGCTTGAGATGACCGTATACAAGAATTGGCCTTGGGAATAATTGGGATTTAAGACTTCACAACGGATAATTCTATGTAATTAGCGGGAAACATTTGGCATTAGAGTTAACTCCAAAACATTAGTAATGTGTCACTAGAAATGATTATAGGATATAATTATTCACACCGTCTTTTATAGTAATATGTATTTTTTTAATGATGTTTGTTGTTGATTTTTTTATCTTTCATCGTTGAGTTTCGAAAATGTTTGTATTTATTTTGTTTTGAGTCTTTGAGTTAGGGTTTTTACCTTTTTTGTATGGTCATGTGATCTAGAGATGCTAGTTTTCGTGTTAGGAATATGTTCATGTCAAGTTTGTTTATCTAAATTATAAACTCTCATTGTATTTTAAAATTTTTCCTCTTTTAATAAAACCAGCGTACTCATATTAAAAAACATTATTCACACACCATTTAATTTTTATGGGTAAATGTAACTTTTGGTATCTAAATTTAACATTTATGTGCAATGTGATACTAAACTTTTTTTTTGTAATTAGGTATCTAACTTTTTTCATGATGTAATTAGGATTTAACCTTTTTAGAGGTGCAACTAGGTACCTAACATTTTTTAAAGTTGGGTGTTAAAATTTGAAGTATGAACATGTGTAATTGAAAAAAAGGTAATTATTCCATACACATGTAGTGGAAACTAAAAGTTTAGGGTGTTTGATTTAGGGGTTTAGGTATAGAAATTTAGAATTTAGGGATAGTGGTTAGAATTTATGGTTTAAGGTTAGAATTTAGGCTTTGTAGGTTAAAACCTAAATCCCTCGCCATATTACCCTAAAAATTAAACCCTAAACATTAACCATAAACCATAAATTATATCCATTACCCTAAATTTTAAACCCATATATATAAACCTTCAACTAAATCTCTAAACCCTAAAGCTAAGGCGCTTGTAGAAACTTTTAGTTTCCACCTACCGTGTATTGAATATAAATCGACTAAAAAATATTAGGCACCTAATTGTACCAAAAATAAAAATTAAGTATCTAATTGCACCCAAAAAAATAAGTACCTAATTGAACCATTAAAAAAGTACGGTACCTAACTACACTGAAAAAAGTTGGATACTAATACTATATTTTACATAAATATCGAAATTAGGTATATACTCGTATGTAAAATACCTATTGTGGGCAAGAAGCTTCAAACTTGAAATAGCCCGTGTAACCAAACATTGAAATGGCAAGGAGTATGGCCCAAAGCAATGCAAAAGGTAGCAAATTCTTTCATTTATGCAAAGTGTGACTGTGAGTGATTTGCTCAAGCCCAAATTCAGCCCGTTTTCTAACCCTGAAAATGAATCGAGCGGAGTTGAGATGAGCGAAGCTATATCCTGTCATTTGGTCCGCACCACCTCGATCGGGATCGGGAACGGACAAACCAATTTCCCCCATCGGATTCAGTCTCTCTTCCATCCTAATCCTCCGCCTCCGCCTCCGCCTGTCTTCAGGCAAGCTGTTTTAAATTGTTGCCGCCCAGGTTAGTTCCCTCCGCCGTTTTCTACTTCTGTTGGCTTTTCTCTTTTCATAATTGTTCTTTTTAGAAAGGGTTTGGTGTGGGTTAGAGTCAACTTTGAGGATTCAATTTGAGATTTGTTTCCTAACTTTGTCCATTAATTTGTATTGCTGGAATTAGATAATCAATTATGTGATTGAATTTCTTTTTAAAGTTTCATGTTTTGCGTCTAGGGATCAGTGGATGCTAAAGGTGAAATAAAAGATGGATAAGTTAAGGGAATTTGGGAGAAAAGCTTTGTTCTACGTTAGAGTTCTCTCCGGACATGAAGAACGTAGAATTCGGAACTACAGATTGCAGATCGAGAAACGCCTGCAACAGGTCTTTCTCACTTTCTTAACTCATCCTTTTATTGACCTTTTTATCATTTTCCCCACCCCTTAATTTCTATAGATTTTTGGACCTAAACATATTTAATGGTGTAATTTATTTTGTTAAATATTTAATTAAAATTTCCTCAGAAGTTTAGGATCGTGTCAATGTTAGAAGCTTTATTTATGCTATGAGGTGACTGCATTCAGTTTGCAGATGAAAAGTTTATGTTCTAATATGCATATTAACTCAAAAAACATAACTTATATATGTGTATATTATCTTAGCATCTGTTAAACATCTTGCCTTGAAATCGTAATGTTGGTTTTCCTTCTCTCTCTCTCTCTCATTGACCGTTCAGGCGCAAGCAGCCTTAAGAAATATTCCTGAGCAGATTGTATTACAAGAGCTTCACCGAATGGTCGAGAATATGCAAGCTCTAAATAAAAGGCTTGAAGAAACAGTAAGTTTTTTACTTGCACTTGGAAATTGTAGCTTTTGCTGCCTAAATTTTTAATATAGTTGATTTTCAAATTTTGGCACTGCCATTTATAACCTCGATTCATTCGTGAGGAAAATGAACCGGAGAATGTCCTCTTATGTGGTTTTGTATTTGCTCAAGTTGTAAGGGAAAACATCCATTGGTAAGTCTCACCCTGTTTTTGAGGAGTTTATCCATGTTTATTGATTTTGATTCAAAGTTGGAATTCTCAAAAGAATCAAGTTATTAGGTTACTATGTGTAGTTCATTGACAAATTCCTTGCTTATTCATGTTCTCTTTCATTGCAAGGTTCAGATTCCTGCTTTTAGACTTTGATCGGCCCGAACTATTGGAACCTCCCATGACAAGTTTAATGGTCGCTTTGTCTAAATATGCTAATTGCATTCGCAATCATCTTTCGTTTTCAAGGCAGTTGTCATGATGAGAATCTTTCCACCATTAGTTTCTGAATTCTAAGGCATCTTTCTGTTCCTATTTCAGAATGATTTTTTGTCGTTCATAACAAAATTTGTTTTTTACATCGACCAATACTTTCCACCAATAGACAAGGAAGTTCAGAAGATAATGAAAATCCAGCTCGAAGGAGAAGAGAAGACAATGAAACAGATGGCATCAATTCAGACACAGACCATACTTGATAAAATAGAAGCTGAGAATACGGCAAATACACCTCAACCGGATGCGAACCAAAGTAACCAGGATGCTACTTCTTCTAGCAGGAGTCAACCTGCTCAGACAAGATAGTTATTCAACATCGATCCCATAAACGCTTATAATTTATGTTTCTCCCCTTTGGGGTAGTTTGTATGTTCAACTTGAGAGATGAGTTTGAATAAATTAAGGCTCTTACTGAGAAAACCGTCTAAAGGCCGAGTTTTGTCATCCAACAGGGTCATTGTTATTTGCTTAATTGTACTGGTAATCACTTAATTTTTAAGGTGTATTCACTTTGGTCATTGAAATCGAAAATTTTTCATTACAATCACTAAAATTTTAATTTAATTCATTATGATTACTGTCGTTAACCCCGTTAAGAAATGATGTGTGTCATGTTAAAGTCTTCTTCCCAAAAAGAACCATAATTTCCAAATTTACAGTTATTGTCAAGACCAAAATTTCGATTAACGGAACGATCGTCAATCAATCCCAACAATGGGAAAAATTCATTTTGCCAAAGTTTAACATAGTTTAGTTTCAAGTTGATCTGACGATTAACATTGGTAAATCAGAACTAAAAATCTCAATTGAATTAACATTTTGATCTTTTATTGTTAACCGTCAGATCAACTTGAAATCAAACTATAAACCTTTCGGCCAAACGAATCCTTCCCACCGTTGGGACTTGGGATTGATCGGTGATGTCTTCGTTCATCGAATTTTTAACCTTGATGACGGTTGTAAATTTGAAAAATTAGGGTTCTTTTGTAGAAAAAAGACTTTAACGTGTCACGTCAGCATTTTAATTGGACGTAATGAAATCGAATTAAAAATTTATTGATTGTAATGAAAGATTTTCGATTTCATTAACCAAAGTGAAAGCATCCTAAAAGTTCAGTGACTATAAGTGTAGTTTACCCTAAAAATATTAAGTATTTTTTGTTTAAATGAAAAATTAACCCTTAAATTTTTTTTTTTTGAAATCATAAACTAATTTTTGGTTAAAACAAGTATCTAAACCATGTTTGCTTGCATTGTAGAAATTCGGATCGTTGCATGCATAACAATTATCCATTGTCAATACATTATTACAATGGTATAAATTAATTTTAAATTATTATATCTGTCGGTGAACTACTAATATTAAATTTTTACATTCGCCCCTGATCACATTGGATGGGATAGTTACCGTTGCCCATACTCTTATATCTGCAGATTATGTACTGATGAATTAGTATGATTTTGACGTGATGGAATATTTGGGTATCAGACATAATTTATACAACACTGATACCTAAAGACGGAGAGCTGCAGTTTCTATTGCACAAGGTAAAGAATTAGTTCCTGTTTTTTTTCCATGCAAACTTCAAAGTTAGTCACACCAACTCTATTTATTTTCGTTAGAGTTTGTGATCTGAATTTTAAGAAAAAAATAGGGTATTTGGTGGATGCAGAGGCTTCAACCTGCAACCATTGTCCACCATTGATCCCTACTGAGTGCAGGGCACGGTACGAATCTTAGTGCACGTTCAGTAATACATATATATGTATGTATTTGTGTATGTATGTACATTGTTGAGCAATTTGATATTAACAAATGTTTGGAAAATATGTCATCTTATTGTCTTTCTGGAACTAATGGGGTGACAGATAATTAGACAAATGGGTTTAGGGTTTCATGATCAAATGCTATGAGTCAATTTACTAGGATAATTGATAGATCCATTTAGAGTTTCTTAGACTTGTAGTGTTTTTATTATTTAAAAAACTATTTCATACTAAGGGTTGGTTGTTCTATTCGAAATTTGAGAGGTCATTTCTTGCTTTGCATGTGTGTTTATATTACACATGGACATATGCATGTATCATTCAAACATGACAGACACATTTGTACTGTCCCTTTTGTTCTCTTCCCTCCTCGGCTCGATCTTTCTGAGTTTTTGATTTCTTCTCCTTTTTTTGTAGTAGTTCTTAATGGTTTCATGTTTTGTTCATCGCAGTTGGGATATGAACGTTTGTGTTGCTTGCGTAGTTGCGTTGTATGCAACCACGGGATCACAACTTCGCTAAAACTTGTGTCTGCCGAGTTCCTAAGCACTCAAGGGAAGAAACGGTTATCGAATGCGTTCATTGTGGATGCAAAGGCTGTGCCGGTGGAGATTAGGTTTGCCTTTTCCTTCTTCGAAGACAACGAAGGGGAGTTTAAGAATGTTGCTGCTGCCATGCCGCACTGCTCTTAAATTTCTGCAAATTTTCCCTGCCCTGCTGTAGCTCAGAACCTGAAACTTACACTAAACCTTTGCCCCGGTTTTGGATATGTTATTGTGTGGCCATTAAGGGTTGATAAAGACAGTGGATTAAACTTGTAGTCCTGGAAAACCGGTCGTCAAACTTGCGTGACACGAACCTAGAATGACCTAAACCCGATTCAAATCCAGAATATCCCATAGATTTCAGCATATCCCATAGATTTTACTTGTATCGGACTGCCCTTTGAGTGGTTGATTATGAAAGGCCATTTTCAAAGGGAATCCTTCCTTGGGAGGCATCGCCATTTCCCAAATGTTGCTTTTAATGCTTTTGTTTTCATTTCTAGCACTACGGACAACCTTTTCATTGTTTACAAGAAAAGTTGAATCACAATTGGTTAAGTAAACCCCCAAAAGCATGCCTATATTCCTTCATCAGTGCATCATCTTAAAGCTTGAAAATCTATGGATATCTTTTTTTGTCTAAAACTAAGACATCTTTGGTCCCATGCTCTATGTTTTGTTGGGTTTTTTCTTTCTACCTTCTCTCACTTGACTTTTACCCCATTAAGGCCTAATTGGGTGGGTTTGGTCGGCTTAATGTTGTCTTTTTTTTCCAATTATGAACTCATTCATTTGCTTTAGGAACGGCTGGGACTTGTATTTATCAACACAATGCATCAGTTTCATCATTTGCTTTGACCTTAGGTGCCCACCGCCCCTTTCTTACACGAAAATTGAAATGTTTAAAAGTTTTACTATTATTACCAATTATCAGCGGATTTAATGCGATAAATGTTAAATTCTTCAAACAAAACTACATGTCTGAACCTTAGCGATATGAATGGAAAAAGTTGAGTTAAAATAAAAGAGTCTCTTTCGTAATAAACATTATCAAAATTAATCGATTAATAAATCAGATACAAATATTTTATACCAAACAAACTTTTACTATGACTATTCCCCTTCTCAATTAAACCAAAGGTGGAATTACTGCTCATTTTTAGTTCTAATTTCAAAGATTCTACAAGCAAAATTAATAAAAGAGTTTGGTTGGATAGACCGTCACCAAAGGAAATGGCATCACAATCATATTTAATCATATGGTTTTAAATTAGGATGGAGATAATTTCATGAAATGCCAAGTAAACGTGGGCTATACAATAACCAAAGAGTGATTTTCTACATAAATTCAAATATATTTTTTTGTCCATTTACCCGTCACTGTTTTAGGTAACCACAAATTAAAGAATAATTAATTTACAATCAATTTGTAGTGAACAATTTGGAATTAAGTTTCACCTTCTGTTATTTTTGCTTTCGTATTTTAATTAGGGTTAAATTATCTTTTTGTCATCTCACCTTCACCATTTTAGTCATTTAAGTCCTTACAATTTCGCTAAATTTTTTAAATGTCACATTTCAATTTTTGAACTGCTTGTAAAATTTTATGTGTTGATCCATTGTTTTATTGGTCGTGATACCTTCCACCGATCTAACAATCTCATTGCTAACGACTTTTAAACGCAACCCACGACAACAAAATTACTGTTAAGATACGTTGGATCGTTACGTCGTCTGAAATCGAAGTGAAAAATAGTCCTCTTGTATGACTGCTTGCTACACATCCTGTATTTGAAGATCGTTACTCCGAAGATCGAGGAGCTATTCTTTCGATGCCCGGGTGACCCGCTTTCAAGAACCGTGAGTTGTATATTGATAAAATGTAGAGGGTTTAAGGCAAAATAAAAAATGATAAAATTAGAGGTCTAATTTTGTTATTATATCTTAAATAAGGAAATATTTTTTTAAATGTCACATTTCAATTTTTGACTGATTCAAAGAGCCAACGTCAAATTTTATCACAAAAATGAATAAAATGAAATACCCCGAAATATATGAATTTGAAACAAAAAATATAACTTTGAGAAATTGAATATAATCTACGTACGAAAAAGACAATTAACTCTTGTAATTTTATTCATTTTCCGATCTAACCATCTTATTGTTGATGACTTTCAAACGCAACCCACGACAACAAAATTACTGTTAAGGTACGTTGGATCGTTATGTCGTCTGAAATCGAAGTGAAAATGATCCTTTAGTATGATTGCTTGCTACACCTTCTGCATTTGAAGATTGTTACTCCGAAGATTGAGGAACTGACCCGTTTTAAGAACCGTGAGTTTTACATTGATAAAATATATATGGTTTAGGGCAAAATAAAATTAATAAAATTAAAGGTCTAATTTTTTTGTTATATTTTAAATAAAGAAATAATTTTTTAAATGTCACGTGTCAATATTTACTGGTTTAAAAAATCAACGTCAAACTTCATCACAAAAATGGATGACGACAAAATATATGAAACTGAAACAAAAAAATATAGCATTGGAGTTCGCATTTGGGCTTTTGTAATTTTAAATTTTATTTATTTTCCTTAAATTTATATAAAAATAAATTTATTTATATTTTTAAATTTTTTCATGGCTTTTGCTTTTCATAAAGAGTCACAGCTCCTCCATGACTCATTAGATCTAACTAAAACACTAACCTAAATATAATTTTCATCAAGTGGGACCAAATTTCATCAATCCTTTCTGATTATATCGATGGCTTACAATGAATTTTGATAGTGATCTTCACGTTGGACGGTGGAGATTACGTTAGCTCTTTTAAACTAATAAAAGAAGAAGAAAAATCTATCAAGGGTTTATCGAAAAGTCACAGATTAAATTTAAATATATTTGTGAGTAATTTTAGGGTTTAAAGTTAAAGATTTAGATTTTAGATTTAAGAAGAAAGGGTTGTGTAAAATTTTTTGGGATCGAATGAAAATTTCATAAATCGAAAGATATTGAGTGCTTAAGTGTACTCGATCTCACGTTCACATGTATATTATATCAGCGACAATACCAATCGAACTAAACTCAAACAACATTTTCTTTATCCACTTGTAATCACACAGCATATTCAAAAAAAATTAATTATCTCAATATGTATAATTATACTTTATAAATATGTATATGAAATTATAATTATGTATAATTGTAAGATGGTGTATTTAGTAATTACATTTTCTTATCATTGTTGTATGACGTTCAAACACACTTCAAAAAAATAATTTTGATATATTTTATAACAAAGCTTATATATAATTTACATGTAAATTAAAAGTTCATTATATATCTGATTTTTTTTTAATTATAAACATATCTCAACATATACACAAACAATAACATTAATAATTAGAGTTGATTGCATCATATGTCCATAAACTACCACCCTCATTTTAAATTAGTCCCTAAACTTTTAAATGTTTCAATTTCATCCAAAACTATAGCTCTCATTCTAAACTCATCCCCAAACTTTTGAATGTTCCATTTTCGTCCCAAACTATGATTCCATTCTAAATTGGTCCCAAACTTTTTGAATATTCCAATTTTATCCTCAAATTACCGTTTATACCATATCATATTGTTACATAATACACATTAGTGTTTCATGACAATTAACAATTTTTGTAATGGTTTTATTAACATAAGATATGATTAGCTTATAGTGATAATTTTGGGGGATAAAATTAGAACGTTCAAAAAGTTTGAGGACCAATTTAGAATGAGAGTTTTAGTTTGAGGGTGAAACTAGAATGCTCAAAAGTTTAGAGACCAATTTAGAATGAAACTCATAGATTGGGGATAAAATTGGAATGTTTAAACGTTTATGGACAAATTTAGAATGAGTGACATAGTTTGGGGATGTGTGGTGCAATTAACTCTAATAATTAAAAACATAAGTATACTTAAATTATCCAAGTATACTTAGAGAGGGGAAAACAAGACACTCTCATGGTTTCTTATTTTATTTTATTTTATTTTTGTTGTTGTTGTCTTGTGGTGGCTTTTCTTTTTCCTTAACCATTTCCTTTTGGGAGTTCATTTAATATTATATCTAACAGACATCAACAAAGCTGAAAAGTCTATAGTCAATAGCAAATGTACAATTATATCCCATTACCTGACCTTCTTCTTTTTCATTTTTTAGGTGAAAAGGGATTATTCCCAAATAATTTTCATTTTTAATCATCAGTATTGATATATTGACCGATTAATTTTAATTAAATAGTAAAAAGGTTTATTATAAACAAATCTTCTCAACCTAATATTTTTATTCACGATATTAAGATTCAATTCTTTTTACTTTTAAATTTAATAACAATAATGATGGGCTTTTAAGATAGAATCTAGTTATACAGTTTACATCGAAGATTTACATTAACGTACGATAATTTGATGAGTTTAAATTAATGGATGAGATTATTCAGTTCTCTTTTTCTCATGAAACTCTTTAGTTTTTACACTATACAAGTGAATCTTATCAAACTTTTTGTTAGAGGTGAGTAAAACTCAATTCAATAATCTGAATTTTTCGATTCACATAAATCGTAATTTAATAAACTCAACTCGAAATTTTTTTAATTAAAATTTAAATTACAAGACATGACTCAGTCAATTTAATTGACTCGAAATGTTTTTAATAATCTCCCTATTTTTTTATCAATCAAAAACATCAATAAATAAGATTAAATAAACGGTAAAGGAAGCTCAACATGTTTTTTCACTTTGTATAATGTAATGTACATACATCACATACAAACATAAAACACACTTCTTCCTTTCTCTTTCCTTTCTATCTTCCTTCCCATTTCAGCTTCTTCTTTCCACAGCCATTTATTAGATTCCTCTCCATTCCCCATTTCCTTTTTTATTTTATATTTTTTTATTTCCCCGTCATTGGATTTTACAAATTCCCAGCTCAAATACCCATCTCTCAATATTTTCTCTTCTTCTTAATTTTTTTTGCTGTTTTTTTTTTCTTGTTTATGTTCTATGGGCTGATAAAAAAGATAACAAAACTCTTCTGGGTAATTTTCATTATTTAGCTTTTGCTTTGTTCTGCAAACTAAACTAGCTTTCTGGGTTCTTTGAATATGTCATATAAAGCTTGAAGAAATCAATCAAATAAAAAGGTTTTCAATTTTTAGTCACAGTGTTTGTCAATAATACTGTTTTCTTATTTATTTTGTTCTCTTTGTTGTTTGTAAATTATGTTCTTTAATTGATTGTTCTTCCCTTCAGCCAAAGAGAAAGACATGGGCAAGCAAGGACCTTGCTATCACTGTGGAGTTACAAGTGAGTTCTTGTTTCTCCAGTAAGATATAAAGTTTTAAGAAAAATGGAAGGAAAAAAAAAAGAATTTTGAGACCTTGGGTATAAGTAAATGTTCAACTTTTTTTTCTAACTTCTTTTTTCTATGTGATCTATATGCTTAGATGAATTATGATATCATGGGAATAAGTATATAACTTTGTGCAGATTACATGGACAATGATAATAAATTTTACAGTATATGCTGTTCTTTGAGTTATACTGTTTTTGTTTATGGATTTAGAACAACAGATGCCCTTTTCACAATCCATTTAAAGCTTAGAACTTGAGTTTGTTATTGAATTTAATGGGTTTTTTTTCTACCCACCCCATTCATTTTTCTCAGCTTTTTATCTCTTGGGGTTGCTCTGTTTGACTCTTGTTTAAAATTCCAACATATCTCACAAAGTGAGATTGAATTCTATTGAATTCTGGGGATTGCAGAGCCTATGTTGTTGAATCATGGCCGGTTTCGGATTCAACATCAAATTGGTATGGCTTTCCATTGCTCCATAGATGTTTATAAGCCTAGATATCAAGCCAAACCTCAACCCTCCTCTGTTCAATTCATAGAAATGTATTTCATTGAAGCATCATTGTTTGACTCCTCTATAGGTGCACTTGCCATTCAGCTCTTGACAAATTTCTTGCTCATTTTCTAGTCTCATAAATAAACCAGCTTTTGGTCTTTGTTGATAAGAATTGTCAACCGATGTGAACCACTTTGCAGAGTTGTACTCATGTCCATTTTAAATCATTGTTTCACTTTTTTCTGTTATCGCTGGCATTCGATTCTATTTCGAAGTTCATTGTTTTGCCCCTTATGCCATAAAACACTTCACCACAAAAGTATAATTGCAGCTAAACATTCTAAATGACTTCCTGGTGTGGAAACTCAATGCACCATTCTTAAAATTAGAATTGTTTTATACTTGTGGAACGTGGTGTGTTTGCTCCAGTTACTGCAACTCAAGCTATTTCATCTGTATTCTTTTTTCTGGTCATCGATTTGAGTTTTGGATGTGTCAAGTACAAGTGTTAATGGAAGCTTTAGTATACTTGTTTGCCTTGGTTGAGGCAAGAGCATCAACCCTGAATTTGTTTTAGGCTAAAGATGTATACTGTATTGACCGTAATTTGAAGAAGATTTATCTGACGTCTCGTTTATCTTTGAATTTTTCCAATAAAATACTAGTCCCGTTGACGCACTCGTTTTCCTCCCTTTCTCCTTTTAACATTTCTATAAATTTGGCTAATGGAGAATGCCATAATCATAGCACAGTTTTGGTATCTCCTTATCTTTAACTAGTATTATACTTACTATCAAAAATGAATTGTGATAGGCACTCCTTTATGGCGCAATGGACCTCCTGAGAAGCCGGTATTGTGCAATGCATGTGGGTCGCGGTGGAGGACTAAAGGGACCCTTGCGAACTATACCCCACTTCATGCTCGGGTTGAACCTGATGATTATGAGGATCATAGGATTTCCAGAATGAAGAGCATATCTATAAATAAGAACAAAGAAATCAAAGTGCTGAAAAGAAAAACAAAGTTTGAAACAGCAGTTGTCGTCCCTGATTACAACCAGGGTTTCTGTAAGTTTGTGGATGAAGATACTAGCAATAGATCGAGTTCTGGGTCAGCGATATCTAACTCTGAAAGCTGTGCCCCGTTTGGCAATGCAGATGCTAGTGACTTGACAGGTTGGACACATTGCCATTGGTTTTCCTCATTGCTGCTTTGAATTATTGAGATTGATTTGCTCTTTTTAGTCATGAAAGGAAACGGACCTAGTGGATCATATACCAAATTCTAATGAGTATCTTAGTCTGTCTTGTGAACTTACTAGAGATTCTTGAGTGCCGTACTTGGCATAAACGAATCCGGTTGTATATCTTCCTAGAAATAGAGTCATTACAATTTACATTGCCAAGTTGATGTTGGTTTATATCAATGGCTTCATTGCATGTTTGTACTTTTACAATGACCTGAAATGCTCATTTAAATCCTCAACTTTTTCATCTTTCTCCAGGGCCTGCTCAATCGAACGTGTGGGAGTCAATGGTACCTTCTAAGAAAAGGACCTTCATAAATCGTCCTAATCAATCCTCAGTTGAGAAACTTACAAAAGATTTATATACTATTTTACATGAACAACAGTCTCCATATTTCTCTGGATCATCTGAGGAGGATTTACTTTTTGAGAGTGAAACACCCATGGTTTCCGTTGAGATTGGACACGGCAGCGTTCTAATTAGACATCCTAGCTCGATAGCTCGAGATGAGGAATCTGAAGCTAGCTCACTTTCAGTTGAAAACAAACAACATTCAATGAACGAGGCTTATTCACATTCTTCAAGTTTCTCCGGATACAATGATAGCAAGGCCATGAAATTTTTAGGACATGCAATCGAAAAGGCTAAGAATCCTGCTGGACCTGGAATGCAGCACGAGCAATTTAAGAGGTAAATCTTTTCGCCATAATATTTTACATATTGCAATATAGTCTGCAAATAATATCTTTGGTTCTGCGGTTTCTCAGGAGGACAGTTTCTTCGTGGTTCATGAGTCATGGGACATAAGCTTATAGCTTTTGGGGAATGGGAGGAGAAATTGGATAATATTGCCTTCATTTTGATAAATATTTCCTTTTTCTTTTTGGAATTTTGGCAGGGACAGGGCTCAGCATGAAAAATCGCTAATGCTGGAAAGTCATAAGTCACCACTGTGTAACATAGATTTAAATGTAAGTTTACATGTTTCATTTTTCTTGTAATTGTTTTTCTCGGAAACAGCTTTATAACTCAATTCTAGAGCTGCTATATTGTTTAAAAAATTATCTTTTAGAGCCCTAGGAACCTGTAAGTTTGCATGCATATAGTGACTGGATGTGATAAGAGTGCATGCATGTATCAGGATGTTTCACAAATCTTGACACATGATTCTTCGATCTTAAGCAAAAGGTGGATCGCCATGAAAAATTCACATTACAGCACATGCGTTCATTCTCCATTTGTGATTGTATATTTGCGTGGAACAGGATGTCCTCAACTTCGAGGAGTTTGTGAAACACTTAACAAATGAAGAACAGCAGCTGTTGTTACAGTATCTACCTCCACTCGACATTGCCAAACTCCCCGATAGGTACCACTTTTTCCCATTTATCAACATGGGGAAGTTTCACCATTCTAGTTCATGGTTTGTGCATAATGGAATACATCCTCTAATGGTAATCTTGTTTTTATTTCTATTTCAATAATATCTGAAGCATATATAGTTGAAATCAGATAATTCCGGAAAAGAAAAAGGGAAAAACCAGTAATGTTATTTTCTAATGGGACGATCACTAGTAGAAACATGACGAGGAATCACTGATGGTTGTCCTTGCACCTGCAGCCTCGAGAGCATGTTTGAAAGCCCTCAATTCAAGGATAACCTATGTTACTTCCAGCAACTGCTTGAGGAAGGGGTTTTTAATATCTCTGTCCCAGGGGTGAAAGCTGAAGATTGTAAGACTTTGAAAAGACTTGCATTATTTAATTTGAAGAAATCTCAATGGGTGGAACGCCGTCATGTACTTAAGGTTCGAATTGGTTCATGAACTTTTTGACTTTGAACTTACTTTGCTCACTGGATGCCTAAGCATATTCACATTTCTTGGCTGCAGAGATGTAAAAGTAGTATTAAAGGGCCTGTGATTGCTAGAGGACCAACTTCCATTACATCGAACAATTGGGTGACTATGAAGAGATCATGTGACTTCCAAAGTCAAAATTTTCCAGGTTTGGATATTTTCTCTGCTGTTATTACCTAAACAAGATAAATGGATTGATAATAACAATGTTTTTTTTTCATTTTCAGAAGCAAATTCCTTGAAGTGCCCTAAAAAGGTGTTCATGAAAGCTACCTATGAAAACAAAGAAATCATAGACGATGATAGTTCTTGCTTTAGTCCGAGAAGCCTATTCGCTTTGCCTCCTGATGGTGGCTCTCTCGCAATGGATTCTCTCCATTTTGTCAATGAATGTTCCGACCAAGATTTGCTTCTGGACGTGCCACCCAACGGCTCATTCCCGCAGGCGGAACTGCTTCGTCCTACATCAAGTTTTGGGCAACAGGCAAGCACTAGTAGTAGCTCAGCACGCTCGCATCTTGTCTATCCATATTAATAGTTGTTAATTACTAGAACTATAAAGGCCTCCTCCTCATGAAAGAGATCCCATGACTGGGGTCTTACATATTTTGCATGCCAAACACCAAAGTCTGTGAATTAGGTTTCATGGTTGCTCTCTTTCACCCCCTTGACCTTTCCGTAACTTCGAATGCTAAAACGGTGAATTTCAGGCGGGGTTTTTTTGTATAGGTTGACAACATATTGTAATATAATGCAGAAAAGGCGGTGACCTCCGGAGTTTTTACATGCAAATGTAGTTTTTGCTTAGACATTTAGACTTTAGTGTTTAGAATGTGAATAATCCATGAAATCGGACTATGAAGGCAAATCTCAGACAAGGTAAAAGTATCCATCTCTGATCACACCTGCACATGCCATGTATGTAGGGATGTTTTGTTGGGTAAGGCAGGGAGCATTTTGCTTTACAAATCCGGAATGACCTACCAAAATGGGTACCTATCCTTTGGTATGACTTGTGAGCTAATGAAAATAATGGAATGCACTAGTCAAATGCTTTGATGTAAATGCAAATACTTTAGTACTAAAAAGTAAGCATCCCTTAATTGATGGGGAAAAGAGTTGAAAAATGTATTTCACTTGTCTCCTTTTCTGGAAAAAATTAATGGCTTAACAGTTAAATAAGTGCCCAAACTATATCCTATTTTCCAATTAGGTGCTTAAACTTTGTTTTGGGCCAAATATGTGCCTAACGTTTTTAACATTACTCAAATAGGTACTCCGCCGTTATTGTCCATAAACTTTCACTGTTATCTGACACGTGTCATCTTTTTTAAATTTTGAAATTATATTTAAATATAAATAAAAATTAATAAAACAAAATAATCTCAAATTGCATAAAATAGCCCCAAAATTTAAAATCCCTAACACCCTAAAACTTCAATCCCAATTTGATCGCCGCTGATTGCCACGCTGTTGCCCATCACATTCGTTGCCGAAAATCGACCCACGCCGTGTGAAACGTCGAAATCGTCGAATAGTTTATTCGAATGATTCGCGATGAGCGGCAACATAACAGATGATGAACGATGTGCGGGTCGTTCGGAGAGGGGAGGGCGCTTCATTCCGTGGTCGAAAACGTGACCAACACCGGTGAGAGTGGCCGAATTACGGGTTTAGGGATTTAGGGACTATTTAAAAATTTAGGATTTTTAAAATATTCTAATTTATTTTTTAAAAAAATAAAATTCAGAAAATGTTTAATATTGCCACTTGTTCGATTTTGATTGGATAATGGAAAAAATTAACATCCGTCACAGCCAAACCTTAAATGGGTCACGAAATGATACAATAGCCACTTATTTGACCCAAAATATAGTTTTGACACCTATCTGAAAAAATGTATAGTTTGGGCACTTAATTGACGGTTAAGCTAAAATAATCACAAACTGGATGAAGCAACACTTAATAATTCATATTTAATTCTTTTGATGATGTGGGTATTCGATCTAGTCCAATAAAAAATTTCGAGTCAAGTTGGCAAGTCATATTATATCATTCAATTTTTTTAATTTTTTTAGTCAAGTGGATTGTTCGAGTTTCTGTTCAGATTTAATTGTAAATATTTATAATGTTAGGATAGTAATTGATTCTAATTTAAATTGTTTTCTATAATTATATATGATATATATTTGTTCATTTTTTCACAAATATGAGTAAGATTTGTAATTCTATTTGATAAATAAATATCATTTAAAAGTATATAATATGTTTATAATATTATTTTTTAAGGAAGAGATTTTGAGGAAAATGTTGATGAGAGCATAAAAGAATCAAGGAATCGAATAAAGAATTTATGAAGAGTTACAAACAAATGACTAAATAGAATAAAATATAAAGTTGAAAGATTAAATTACAAAATGAAGAAATTGTTTTCAAAAAATAGAATTTAAGTCACATAGGTATTCTAATTATTAGAATTTTATTTTTTAAATTTTATATGAATTTTTTAAACAGTTTATAAATTTTAAATTGAACCAAAAAAATCGATTTTTTAAAATGAAATAGAGTTTTGCTCGCTCCTAGATGTGTTAATCTACCGCACAAGTTGAGAAAAGTTCAAGACGAAAAATCCAATTTCAATTAGTAATGTGGACAAAAAACAGGGATCAAATCAGAAAGTTACCAAATTCAGGGACTCGATGTTGCTTTATCCCGTCCTAAACTTTATCGACAACCCAGAAATGTTAACATCCTCATCAGCTCTCTCATCATCCCCCGGTCTCCGATTAGCCTGAGAAGGCAAAACTCAGTTTCACCGACCTCCGCTTCTTCGGCAATTCCGTATCACATTCGATATCCTCAGCCGTCCAAATCCCCAACAAACTACTTAAATAATTCCCCCTTCCACTATGTTTCTTTCTTCATCGTTATTTTGCTGTGATTCCGGTGGAACCGTGGAAGTGACAGGTAGATCGGTCGAGTTTCTGCCACCGGAGTCACAGTCATAGAATCCGGCCAGCCAAAATTAGAGAAGCGACCTGAGTCTCGCTAACGATGAAAGCTTAGGCATTTTTTTAAGCTTTCAGAAACCGCTGGATGTATTGTCCTTTTTGAATAGATTTCCCGCCTTTTTTGTTTCCCAGATATTGACCGTTGCATGAGTTGGCGCCTCTCGTGTATTCGTTACAAGCATTTAAGGTTTAATTCCAATTGTTATTTTTAAATACCTACGTAGGGGAGGGTTTAGGGAAATTTGTTATTAATGGTTATTGAACTTACAACTTAAGGGAGAAAAAAAGGCGTCAACTGAGAGCTTTAAATCACTTGTTTTAAAAATTATTAAAAAATAATATTTTTTTTTATAATTTTCGTTTTACGATCTATGTTCAGGATTTATTGTTAGTTTGTTAAACAACATCGTCTTCAAATAGCATAGTCTTCTAATTTAGATTCTCTCATATGCTTTACAACTCCATCCAACTCTTGACAAGTTTTTTTTATTTAAAATTCAAACACAAAATTAATACTTTCATATAAAATGTTTATTATTCTATCTATAGTCATTTGTTAGAGAAGATAAAATTATTTAATTATTGAATAAACAATGAAAAATAAAAATTTAATAATTAATGCGTGGTCATTAATTTGAAGATTATTATCCTATACATAAGCGGTGAAAAAAATTACAAAGAAATTATTTAGGGGTTTAAAGGTTTAGGTTAGAGTTAAGTTTATATGATTTAGGGTTTAAGATTATAATTTAGGGTTGGAATTTTAATGTTTTAAGATTAGGAATTTAAATTCTAAATTTTAGTTTGAAAATATGTATGCTTATGTAAATTGTTTTTACACTGGCAATGTATAAAATTAAAATTTAATAATTAATATGTGGTCATTGATTTATACACAATGTACCTCCTATGAATAACAAATTACTTAAATATGCTTCACAACATGGTCGCTTTAAATAAGTGTATGGACATTATTACCCCAATATTACCCGTCCAATTACTATTTAAGGATGTAATATTCTTTCAAGCTTATTTACACAAATAACACTCATTCGGTCCACATAAGGTGAAAGTGTATCTCATGGGAAGCATTTTATAGAAGGCGTGCCCTCTGGGCCACGCTTTCTGCTAGCGTGGCACACATATAGCTGGGGTATCGATACACGGCCCCGTGTATCGGTACGGGGTTGTTAGTTAAAGCCTTGTGGGTGTGAAGCTTGGTATAGATATGCATTGATGGGTATCGTACCCTGAAGGGTATATCGGTACACATATGTAGGTATCAATAACCATTAGACAATCTGCCCGAAAAATACGTTTTGAGTTTGAGGGACTTATAATTCGAGGACTAAAGCCCAATGGGCTTCTAAAGTAGTGTAGCGATGTCTTCTTTTAAATCGCTAAATAAAAACGAGGATTTTTGAAAGGTGTTTTGAGAGGTGTTTGTGATTCTTTTGGATATAAAATATTTATTCCGTGGGGTTTTAAAATAAACCGCATTAAAAAAATGGAGTCGCCACCGGCCACTTAGGTAGGCCGGACACCATAAAACCAGAGATTCAAAAAATGTTGGGTTCGGGAGTCGGTTACGGATGGGGAAGGATTAGCACCCCCACACCGCCCAAAAATTGGTACTTTAATAATTACCGCTTTATTAATATTGGATTTCCCGGATTAAAGTGACGATTATTTTAAAATTCGGTATAATCGCGAATAAATTTTAAGGGCCCCGTTATCCGAGAATAAACGCCCAACCACTATCACTACGCCTGATACTGGCCCCGTTTACGCTCGGATAAAAGGGCACCGCATTAACAATTTATATCTCATATGCAATCTTAGTGGCAAAAATGTAAAACATGGCAAAATATTTAAATGCAATAAATATTGACATAACAGAATACTAATCTAACATAAATAATATACTAGACTAAAACATGCATATATACATATTAATCTAAATAATAGATAAAAACAACTTTAACAAGTCAGAATAACAAGGCAGGAATAATTACGTATATAGACGAACAAATATTTCAAAAAGACATACATGCTAGTAATAAAACATATTTCAACATATATGGAACAATATATTATACATAAAAGAAGACACACTAACACGTAACCTAAAAGCCAAGAAAACATACAATACGTACAAAAATACAAGAACATGCCGTTTACGAGTCAAATAGAACATAACATGTTTTAATACGAATAACCGGATAAAAAATATATAATTATCGTAAGCTTAATACACATATACATTTAAACATAAAATACGAGGCATATACGAGGGGCATAAAATAAAACAATAGAATACATCAACATATACGATTATAATACGAACATGAGTATTTACAAAGAAACAGAACTGAAATGAAAGAAAAATAAAAGTTAGTGGCAGAAATTAAAGAACAATAATATGTAATTTAGGGACGAAAATGCGAAACAAACAGAACCTAAAATGATCAAAACTGTAATTAGACCAAGGGGCAGACCCAAAATGAAAAGTTCAAAAACGCAGGATGGCTAAAGGCGTAATTTTACCATTTGAAAACTGATTCGGTGTAATTTAGGGACTGGATTACAAGATTTTGAAATATCAGGGGGACTGGGATTGTAATTATACCATGCGGCAAGACAAAAATGAAAATATTGAAAACGCGGGGGGATTAAGTGTGTAATTTACCCATTTAACAAAATAATAATAACTATATAAACCCTTCTATTAGGCCGAATCCAATTTTCCCCCACTTCGTTTCATTTTTTTTTTGATTTTGCAATAACCATCTGTTCTTCATTCTCTCTCAACTATCCCATGAAACTCAGAATCCGGCGGCCGGCCCCCATATTCTCCGTCGCCGGCCGCCGCTAACCGGCGCCGGCGAGCCTCCAAAACACACCAAAATAACCCTCTTTTCATCCTCAACATGAATCCGTGGTTGGATTCAGAGGATACACCCTTATTTGCCCTAGATCTAGAAAATACGAAGCGAAAAAATATTTTTTTAAACCAAAACGAAACTACAAGGGGTCTTCCCCTCCCTTTAGTTCACCATATCAGGCTTGGAGAAGCCGAAAGGCTTATCACTGAGGAAGGGAAGACCCACAAAAGGCGACGGTAAGACGACTCTCCTTTTTTTTGTTTCTGTTTACCTCTTTTGTATATGCATGCAAAAATAAAAAAAGAGAAACGAGTATTTACCACTGGACTTTTCTTTCGATTCACTTGAATGGTTACAACTTTCAGTTTTTGTATTACAAGATTTCTGTTACCACTCTCTGTTTTTTTTTGTTACCCCCTCTGTTACAACTCTCCCCTGTTACAAAAGTCCATGTTTCATATATATCATTGTCTTTGTTTTGGTGCAAGTTGCATCTTGCTTTTTCAGATCTGAACTGACAACTTGTTGCTTGTTGTATTGGGCATGTTCTGAACACGGGGGTTGAATATCGGCATGGTGGCGGTATGGGTGTTCTGCTAGCGGCCAGACGCGTTCTCGGCCGTTAGATCAGATCTGATCTAATGGTCGAGATGGCTTGAAGGACGAACGGCCTGGATGAAGCCTCGATTTGATGAGACGGCTCCAGATCTTGCCACGTGGAGCTCCGCAGTCGATGAGTCAGAACGCGTGGATCTTACGCGCGCGTGGGGTATCAAAGCGTCCGCGTGTGGACCACACGCGCGCGTGGCACTCGAACGGTCCATACGTGTGGAACACGCGGCTGGCAGATATTTTTGACTTCTTGGTTGGATCGTGGCCGTTGGATCAGATCTTGATCCAACGGCCCACAGTCACCTGCACACACAGTTGTAATTAGATAGGATTTGGGTTTGGGCCTTGTAATGATATTTGGACTTGGACTGTAATTTTTATTTGGGTTTAATATATTTAATTTTTTTGATTTCATTTTATCAGCCCAATTATATTAATAATAATATAATTAGTATTATAATAGCAATACACATACATACGCAAACATATACTTATACAAGTATAACATATTAGCATACGTACATATAATCATACCCCTAATTAACATAACATCTATATATTAATCAAATACGCTCATACTCTAGATACATACGCGACACACATACATCATTAATACGTATACATACATAGCTTATAATATACATGCACACACCACACCTTATATTTATATTAGTAACATTCATATAATATAATAAATATACATGCAATATTAATATGTATTTACAAGTGAAAATGAGTGAATACAGTTGCCCCTCTTTGCTTGTTCTCATGGAATGGGAAACAAAGCAAAGATTCATAAGCACTCATTTTTATCAGACTTCCCTGTTTGTAGCTTTGGAAAAACGTGTTCTTTTGGATATCTTCGCTCTTCCTTGGATGAATCTTCAGGCTCGTAAGTTCTTCCTATATAGAGCTTCGTCACCTTCCGATCTTAGAGCTACAGGCTCTTCCTATATAGAACCCTTCGCTCTGAAACCCCGAGTTATGAGTCCTTACTTTCACTTCGAGACTGTAAAGCTTGGAGTCCTTCCTATATAGAACTCTTCGCCTTTCAACGCTGGTTTCTCCTATATAAAACCTTTTGCGCCACTGATGGATTCTTCCGACTGGGAGTTCCTCCTATATAGAACTGCTAGTCTTCAAACCCTAGAGCCGTCAGTCATTCCTATATAGAACTTTTGGTGTCTGAAATCTCAGAGCTACAGGTTCTTCCTATATAGAACCTTTCACTCTAAGACAATGAAGCTCGGAGCCTTTCCTATATAAGACTCTTCGCTTTCGACACAACAGGTTTCCTATATAACCTTATGTGTCATAGGTGAATTCCTTTGACTGGGAGTTCTTCCTATATAGAACTGCGAGTCTTCACCTTGGAGCCGTCGGTCCTTCCTATATAGAACTTTTCGGCGTCTTGAAATCTTGAAGTTACGGATTCTTCCTATATAGAATCTTTCACTCTAAGACATTGAAGCTCGGAGCCCTTCCTATATAGAACTCTTCGCTTTCGACACAGCAGGATTTCCTATATAATCTTGCGTGTCATGGGTGAATTCCTTCGACTGGGAGTCCTTCCTATATAGAACTGCTAGTCTTCACCCTAGTGCTGTCAGTCCTTCCTATATAGAACTTTCAGCTTCTGAAGCATCGGAGCGGAGAATTCTTCCTATATAGAACCTCTCTCTGGAGCTTGAAAACATGTGCCTTTTGTATGTAAAAACATTGTCTTCTCATTCGGGATTAACACCGCGATAGCCATCGATGTCTCTTTGAATCTGCAGATACCTGTCTGAGATAAAAACAAAATGCTATGACAAATGAATTGACATGCTCCTAACCCTAGTGATGTCTGACTATTCATGATGCATGAGTGTCAATATCTTGGTGGGCTTGTTTTGGTCCTTATTTGATCTTGATGTTCACTTTCTCCTTTCTTACGGGCATCGATACCCCGCTTCACTGTCAGGTTCAACCATCTCAACCTTTCTTTTTCTCCAATTACGACTTGGAATTCTAAAGTGCCCTTTCGGGTTTTCACTTTAGAGAGAGTTTTTTTTTGAGATAGTACTTCTTGACGGCATCAGAATTTACGGGATTTTTCAGCTCGTCCTCATCCATTTCTGTTAGGATCAGGGCTCCTCCTGAGAAGGCCTTTTTTACGACGTACGGTCCTTCCCAGTTAGGCATCCATTTTCCTCGAGAATCTTTCTGGATAGGGAGGATTTTCTTGAGCACCAGATCCTCTTCTTTGAATTTTCTTGGGCGCACTTTTTTGTTGTATGCCTGCACCATCCGCTTTTGGTACATCTGACCATGACAAATGGCCTTTAGTCTTTTTTCGTCAATGAGATTTAGCTGGTCGAGTCTGGCCTGCACCCATTCAGCTTCTTCCAATTTTACTTCGTTTAAGACCCGGTGAGACGGGATCTCTACCTCAATTGGGAGTACTGCTTCGGTACCATACACCAAGGAGTAGGGTGTTGCCCCTGTTGATGTGCGAATGGACATCCTATAGGCGAAAAGGGCAAAAGGCAACTTCCCATGCCAATCCCTGTAAGTATCTGTAGTCTTTGCTATGATCTTCTTTATGTTCTTGTTTGCTGCTTCCACTGCTCCATTCATTTTAGGACGATAGAATGTGGAATTATGGTGTGTTATCTTGAATTGAGTGCACACGTCCGTCATCATTTTGTTATTCAGATTGGAAGCGTTGTCGGTGATGATCCTTTCTGGCAATCCGTATCGACAAATAATTTCCTTCTTTAAGAACTTACATATTGTAGTCTTGGTGATATTGGCGTAAGACACGGCCTCTACCCATTTGGTGAAGTAGTCTATGGCGACCAAAATGAAACGGTGTCCATTGGAAGCTTTCGGATGAATCTGCCCGATGACGTCCATGCCCCACGCTGCGAAAGGCCACAGAGAATTCATGGTATGTAAAGGCGATGGGGGTGCGTGAATTTTGTCAGCATAGATTTGGCATTTGTGGCATTTCCTGGCGTAATCGATGCAATCTCCCTTCATAGTCAACCAGAAATAACCGTATCTCATAATTTTTCGGGCTATAGACAGCCCGTTGGCGTGCGTTCCACAGAGCCCGTCATGTACTTCGGCTAAGATTTCCTTCGCCTCCCGGGCATCCACACATCTCAGCAATGTTTGATCATGACTTCTCCTATATAGGATCTCCCCATCTAGGACATATTTTGTTGCCATTTTTCTGAGCGTTTTTCTGTCATTGTCGTTTGCCCCTTCTGGATACTTTCGAAGTTTGACGTATTGCAAGATGTCATAGTGCCATGGGTTTCCATCAATCTCTTCCTGTACATTACAACAATGAGCAGACTTTTCAAGCGTCTGCATCTCAATGGGCTTCATTTCTGCCCCGGTGTTTGTTTTAAACATGGATGCCAAGGTTGCCAATGCATCTGCCATCTGATTTTCTTCTTGGGGCAGGTAATTGAAGTTGACCTTTCCGAACTCTTTGGTGAGCTCTTGGATCAATTCGTGATATTTGACCAACTTCGGGTCCCTGGTTTCCCATTCCCCGCGTAATTGGTAAATGACTAAGGACGAATCTCCGAACACTCGAAGTTCCTTAACCTTTCTCTCGATGGCTGAGTTCAGTCCCATGATGCAAGCTTCGTATTCAGCTATATTGTTTGTGCGAAAGAATTCCAATCTGCTGGTGAAAGGATAATAGACGTCCTCGGTGAAATTAGCACCCCTATCCCATGTCCGAGGCGTTGGGAGGCTCCATCGAAATAAAGTTTCCATGACTTATCATCCAAAACCTCTTCATCGGTTGTAATGCACATCAAGTCTTCGTGCGGGAAACTAAAGTTCAATGCCTCATAGTCATCCGAAAACACGACTAGCTAGGAAATCTGCTCTGACAATCCCCTTTACGGCTTTACGATTAACGTATACGATATCGAATTCGGATAAGAGCATCCGCCATCGGGCCATCCTTCCCGTTAGTCTTTGGCGCTTCTATTAAGAACTTCAATGGGTCTAGCTTGGATATCAACCGGTAGTATGGTACAAAGATGTCTTGTCTAAGTCGCTTGGTAGCCCAAACTAGAGCACAACACGACTTCTGACCAAGGCGGTACCGCGTTTAAATCATTGAATTTCTTGCTTAGGTAATAGATGGCTTGCTCCTTTTTTTCTTGACTCATCGTGTTGCCCCAAGACGCATCCCATTGAATTCTCAAAGATCATAAGTAGAGAATTAGTGGTCGACCAGTCTTGGTGCGACTAAAATTGGAGCATTTGTCAGGTACTTTTTGATCTTTTCTAGGGCTCTTTGATATTCTTTATCCCACACGCCAGGATTATTCTTTCTAAGAAGTCTGAAGATCGGGTCGCATTGGTTGGTTAATTGGGAAATGAAACGAGAGATATAATTCAGCCTCCCCAGGAAACCGCGGACTTCCTTCTGCGTGCGGGGTGGTGAAAGGTCCTGGATGGCTTTCACTTTATCCGGATCAATCTCAATCCCTCTTCTGCTTACTACGAACCCTAGGAGTTTTCCAGAAGTAACGGTGAAGGTACACTTGGCAGGATTGAGCCTAAGTTGGTACTTCCGTAGTCTTTGGAATAGTTTTCTCAAGTTTTGTAGGTGCTCTTCCTCTGTTCGGGATTTGGCAATCATATCGTCCACGTATACTTCTATTTCTTTGTGCATCATGTCATGGAAAAGAGTCACCATTGCTCTTTGGTATGTTGCCCCTGCGTTCTTTAGCCCAAACGGCATCACTCGATAACAAAAAGTGCCCCACATGGTTATGAATGTGGTCTTCTCCATGTCGTTAAGGTCCATCTTTATCTGGTTGTACCCTGAGAAGCCGTCCATGAAGGAAAACCATGAATGTCCTACGGTGTTGTCAACCAGCGTGTCAATATGTGGTAAAGGGAAGTTGTCTTTAGGGCTGGCTCGGTTCAGATCCCTATAATCCACACACATACGGACTTTCCCATCTTTCTTTGGTACTGGTACAATGTTTGCAACCCATTCGGGGTATTTGGCTACTTCCAAGAATCCCGCATCAAATTGCTTTTTCACTTCTTCTCGGATCTTTAACAACATATCTGGTCTCATTCTCCGAAGTTTTTGTTGTACTGGTTTGTACTCCAATTTTGTTGCCAATTTGTGCACCACTATGTCGGTATTCAACCCTGCATATCTTGATAAGTCCAGGCGAAGACATCCTTGAATTCTTGAAGTAGGGCTATCAGTTCATGCTTGGTTTTTGAGGAAATCGTTGTTCCTACTTTTATTTCTTTTCTTCCTTCTTCAGTCCCCAAGTTGACAATTTCTATTTTTTCTTGATGGGGCATGATCTGCCTTTCTTCGTTATCCACCATTCTCTTTAACTCTTCCGGGACCTCAATTTCTATCTCATCATATCCTTCCTCAATTCCCTCTGAGACCTCAGGGCATTCGAAATTCACTCCAAGATTGGATCCGGTATCATTCATATCGTCAATCATGAGCGACCTGCATTAAATGAGAATGAATTGTATTGGGAAAAAGATGGCTTTATATGAAGGGAATAAACATGAAGAATGCATGAATGAAATAAATGAATCTTTGGTCATTTTAGGAAAGTGGGGATATTTTCATTTCAATCAAAAAGTTAACATAGGTGCCCCGTACAAGAGATCCCCATTGTTTATGGGCAAAAACAAAAGGTTGATTCGGAGCATTACTCTGATCTATTCCTAAAAACTACAGGTAGATCAATGCAGCTCCAGTTATCGAGTGTTTCCCCGGGACGGCAAGGGCGGATGTTGGTCAACATTTTGCTGCCTCGGTCCTTTTCAGCTATCATGTTGATGTACATCCCTTCAAATGATTCACTGAGTACTTCCTCTTGGTTAAGTTCATCATTTTTCTTCATTGCCTCTCCAATATCTTGACCTGGCTGGTAGAACCCTCCGGAGACAAAAGTGGCTTTCAAACTAGGAAAGGACATCGGTCTCCATGAAATGTCTTCTCCTTTAGATCTGGCTTTTCTTTGCTCCTCTTTCCTCTTATATTCCTCTTTCTTCTGTTGGACACTTGGTTGGTAACCCAGCCCGAAACGATCATTCTTGGTTATCATATTCTTGGGTCTCAGGTTTCCTTGTAATTTCTTCCCCAGCCCTTTTCCTATTTTGGCTCCTCGGCCCAGAGTTTCTGCGACGGTCATCTTGGTACAATTAGATAACCTGGGGTAGGGGATCCGACTTCCCTCTGAAACGAATGTGGCATTTACTAGTTCCAATGCTCGGAACGAGCATTCCGCAGCATCTTCATCATTTTGAATGTAGGGGGTGTCTGATGTCACTGAAGCAACAAATTCATGCTCTGCCTCTACTGTGACCAATTTACCTTCAACTACAAATTTTAATTTCTGATGCAATGATGAGGGGACAACTCCTGCGGAGTGGATCCACAGTCTTCCCAACAAGCAGCTGTAAGATGGTTTTATGTCCATCACCACAAAATCGATCATATATTCAGTTGGTCCGATCAATAGGGGTACCTCAATTTTCCCCATTGTTCCTTTTTGCGTACCATCAAAGGCTCTTACCGAGTTGTGGCAAGGCTTTAGGTGCGAACCATCTATTGGCAATTTTTGCAGGGTCACCATAGGCAAGACATTCAATGCTGACCCGTTGTCGATCAGTACGCCTGGTAATACATACCCTTTGCAGTGGGTAGTGATGTTAAGGGCTTTGGTAGACCCCATTCCTCCCTCCGGGATCTCATCATCACTGAACGTGATATGATTATAGGCAGTGATATACCCCACTATCATGTCCAGGTTTGTTACAGAAATGTCCTGGGGCACAAAAGTTTGATTCAGCACTTTCAAAAGCGTCTCCCGATGCTTCTCTGAACTCAAGAGTAATTCCAGCACTGTGATCATGGCCGGTTGTTTTCGTAGTTGTTCCACTACGCTGTACTCGCTATGTCTCAAGAACTTTAGAAATTCTTTGGCCTGGGCCTCAGTTACCGGCTCATTTATCTTTGGGGGTGGTTCTTCTCCAAATATCTGCGTAGGGCTAACTGCTGTACTCTTCCCTTTATCTTTTTCGGCTGCTTTCAAAGCCTCGGAGGAATAACATCGGCCGCTCCTTGTGAAATGACCTGTCTCACCAACGTTCACATCGTTCTGGCTTTGTTGGTCTTTCAGCGTAGGCTCTTTTACCTGATCGTGTTCTGGTTTTTCTGGCATGGTCACATTTACAGTATAATTCCAGGGAGTTTGTCGCATATCTTTGAATGGGAATGGAGATGGTGCTGAAATGATGATCTTGGGACTTATTTTGCTGGTTTCTCTCTGGGAGACACCTGCATTCCCTGGCCTGGGAGAGATGATAAAAGGTCTATCCTTCCTGTATTTAGACTTGGGGCTATCCGTCATGTGTACGTCCGCCCCCTTCTTCCCCGTGGGATTCTCGAAGAATTCTATTTGTTTTTCATTCATCAATTTCTGCACCAATTTCTTGAACTCGTCACATTCTTGGATATCATGCCCTTCAGTCTGGTGGAATTCGCAATACTTTCCACATTCCTTCTGCCTTGTTATCATGCCTTTGTCGATCACACGAGCCATGCATAACTGTTGAAATACCCACCGTAAAGGAGACTTGATTTCTGACACATCATCTTTTATCCTCCTGGTAAAGCATTCTTCGATGACATTTACCCCTCTGCTCCCATAATTAGGCAGCGGGTTGTTGGCTACACTCGGTTCTTCAAACTTCAATATCCCAGAATCGATTAAGTTCTGCACAAGCTTTTTGAAGGCAAGGCAGTTCTCAGTGGGATGTCCAGGGTTACCGTCGTGATAGTCGCAATGCGCGCTTGGATTATACCAAGGCGGGAAGGGCGGATTGACATGAGTAACGATGTATGGCCGGACCAGGTCTGCTTCATACAACTGGGAATAAAGTTCTGAGTACGAAACAAGTAGGGGAGTGAGTGTTCTCCTCTCTTTCTCTTTTCTGGTGACTTTCTCATCTCTTTGATTCGAGTTTTGTGTTTTTCCCACAGGTGCTTGTGGCTGTGAGACTGTGAAGTTCTTCGGGGCGGTATAGGTGCTGGTGGTGTTTACTTCATTTCTCTTGTTATACTTTCGAGACCCTTCCCCACCATCAATTCTGTCGCTCTTAATTGCCAATTCGAGGGACTCCCCAGTCCTGATTAAGTCGGCAAAGCACTGCGTTGTGTTATTAATGAGGCGATCAAAGAGTGCCCCTTTCAGAGTATTGACAAATAATGGCGTGATTTCATGCTCCGGAATGGGTGGCTGGATTTGGGCGGCCACTTCTCTCCATCTTTGGGCGTATTGCCGCAGGCTTTCATTGGACTTCTGCCCCATATTTTCTAACATAATTCTGCTAGGGGTCATGTCTGTTACATGTTTGTATTGCTCAGTAAATGCTTTTGATAGATCTTTCCATGTCTTAACATTTGCCTTGCTCAACTGAGTGTACCAACGTAACGACGCTCCAGTTAGACTATCCTGGAAACAATGGATTAGTAGCTTTTCGTCCTTATGGTAGGCCGTCATTTTTCTACAGTACATTGTTATGTGTGCAGAAGGACATGTGGTTCCATCGTATTTATCGAACTCTGGCGTTTTAAATTTTGGCGGTAGGACAAGATCAGACACCAGACTTAGGTCGCTAGTGTCATTTCCTGATTCTTCATTTGATTGTAACGCTTTAAATTTTTCCTCCATGAGGCGAAATCTTTCCTCCTACTTTTTTTCTACCTCATTCCTGATTCTTTCGACCATGTTCAGGTCTGGTACTTCTTCTTCATAGAGTGCTTCAGTATCGAGGGGTTGAGTCTCAGGTGCCCCTACTTGAAAGCTAGAAGACATTCCTGCAAGGTCAATATACACCTTCCTAGCCTGGTTTGGTGCAGTTGGTTGAACCTTGTAGTGAGCCGGGGTACCTTCTAGCTCTTGAACATTTTCTCCTTCTACTCTTTTTCCAAGACTCTTTGCCAGCAATGCGGTTATGTCAGATACTATAGATGTTTGCGACTGCGCAATCTGATCACTAAGGCTTCTCTGGGCCTCTTCAAGCCTTGTCTCGAGCTCTCTTTGCCCTCTTTCTAGACTGATTATCCTTTCTTCCATGAGCTTTCTTTGTAGCCGGGTAAAGTATGGGTGATGAATGATTGCGGGTTAACTACACACAACGCCACAATATTCATATTGTTAATATGGTTGTAAAAAATAAATGCATGTATAATGATACAAATGTTATGATGCAAATGCAAGAATGTATGCAGATAAGGTACTGATTCCGCTGGTAATCACCCTTTTGAACTACTTCCACGGGAATTAAAGGGTCTTGATTACAACAAAGTTCGTGTTACAAAGTAATACAAAAGATCTAATTACAACACAGAGTCCTATAGATAGGCTCTAGCTCTATCTCCTAATTTTCCAATTGCCCTGAGTAGCTTGAGGAACCTAGGAGCTTCTTCCATTCCCGGGGCTATAAAAGGTCGGAGTGTCTCAGCTTCGACAGCTAAATCATTCACATGCCTGGCGACTCGCTGTATGTCCACCATTAGGTTTGCGTAATACTGGTCTCTGTCATGTATCATTCGAGCAGCGTCGCGTAGTGTCTTCTGCCAATAGGTGTCCCCTCCGGCTGCAGCTTCCTCAAACACATTAATTCTTTCCTTGTAATCCTCAACAGTTGCTTCAAGGGACCCAATTCGTGTTCGTAACACACCCACTTCGCGTTCTCTTTCTTGCAGCTCAGCGAAGTTATTCCTGCGGCAGTACATTCGAAGTGAGTGTTCGACTTCCGCCACCTTTCCTTTTAATTCGCCATTATGACTTTGGCTTTGCTCCAGCCTTTGAATAGTGTCATCGTACAGCTTTTGCATCTCTAACAGTCTATTTCGGCTACTTATGGACTTTCTTTTCCATACGGCGACGCTTTCTCTCTCATGATGGACAGCTTGTTTTCCCTTTGCTGATTTCTTGTCTGAATCTTTCTTTCTCTTGATCAATGACCTTCTTGGCGGACCGTTTTTCTTCTTCCATAGCCAAACGACAGCTTTCTATCTCTTTCTCGATCGCTCTTTTGTTGATTTCTCGTTCTTCTTCCACCAAACGGATGCCGTTCATTCTTTCTCTTTCCACAGCTATGAACTGACTCCGGCCGGTCTTCTGTATTTTTGCTTGTAATAGAAGGGCATCTTTTTGATAAAGAGTGTTCTTGTCGCTTAAATCTGCATTTAATTTCTTCAATTGCCTAATGATCCCGTCCCGCTCGTCAACTTCTAAGCTTGCCTTATAGAGTTCGCTCGCATGTTGGGTCTGTTGGATGTCCATTTTCCTTTTAACTTCTTCGAGTTCATTCCTTAAGATGTCGGCTTCAGACGGTACCACCCTTGTAAGCACTTCGAGTGACACTGCTGGTCCTTGATCAGATTCGGAAATCACATTATTAACCCTCAAACGTCTCCAAAGATCATAATCTGGGGTAGTCATGTGCTCGGTATCTCCTTCCACCCTGATCCGGTAACAATGATCCTAGGCCCTCATGATGGTCTGAATTTTTCCTTTGAACTCCCTTTTGAAAAGAAATTCAGTTTGGCTTAATCCGGCGGTATTGGGAATGAACTGTCATGATCCGAACTGCCGAGACACTAAAAGCGGAGAACAGGCGATCCCTCCATGCAATCCTAACATCATCAGCCAGTTGAAATCACCACAACTGTATAGAAAATAATTAACTTTACCGAGCCATGAGACCCTCCATGCTATGTCTTCATCTTGAATGTTCCTGAAGAAACTGGTCCACATTTTTGTTTTCAAATCCTCTCGCCATTCCTTTGCTAAGTATTCTCGTAAAGGCGAAAAACCTTGGAAGGATATCCCCGGTAGGACCCTCATCGGCGTTTTCCACATGTGACTCTGAATCCATACTTGTAACAGCTGTGTGCATCCTCGAAAACGTCATTCTTTATGTTTTCGGCTAGCATTTAAGGAAATGAAAGTCTCGACCAAGATTGCTGGTACCAGGTTTGCTTTCCGTTTCACCCGCTCAAACAAATCCAGAATGGCTATGTCAATGTTCCCGAGTACTCTTGGAAAGATCACCAAGCCATATATTCCTAAAGCGAATAGGTATATTTTCTTTGCCTCGTCTGGATGTGTCGGTATGATGTCCCGAATACTTTCCCATGCAAAGACTGTATTATCTCCTCGGATTTGAAGGAGGCCACTAACCCAATCGTCACTCATTCCCGCAAAGGTTTTGAGTTTCGCAGTGTAATTCTGATTCCTCGGAGGCTTCGCGTAGATCCAATCTTCCTGAATATTTTTCTGGTTAAGTAAAGTAGTGTATTCTTCTACCGTAGGCATCATGTCCTGCCCATTGAAGGTGAAGCAACAAAAAGCCGGATTCCGGCGGGACTATAGCTCGGGTAGTAGGGGCTGGTTAATCCGAACATATAACACCGTGTGCGATGTCGCCATAACTATCGCAGAACAAGTCTTGTAGTCTTCGGTCCCATCTTTCCCAAATGCTTTGAAGATCCCATAAGTCGCTACATTGGATACTCACATAGGTGTATCCTGCTATTACGCGTTCGTTCAAAGAACCGTCCCCCGATTTTCTGGTTGACCTCGACCAATGTCCGATGACAAATTAAGCTCTTCTTTCCTAAGACACCTTTTTTCCATGGTGGAAGACTTTCTGATCAGGCAAACCACTTGATCCAGTACCTTTATGTGATGCAAATGCAATGATGTATGAGAAAAAACAAAAGCGAAAAGAAAACAAGTCAGTACCAGATAAAATTAATAAATATGTAAATAAAATGACAAAATTAAACAGAATAAACACACAAAACAACCCTATTTATCCCGTCTAAAACACCTAAGGTTATCTGCATGGCTCTAACAGGGTGGGTTTCTATGTTCTCTACATGCAGTGTTGGTGCTAGGAGGTACCCGAATTGTCCTTGCTGTCCTCTACTAAGAGTAGCAAGGCCCCCGATCATCACCCATTATAGGTTTCTTTCAACCGAGTTCAATTCAGGGGACCCATTCGCTTATGCCCGTACGAAGGAACGATATCCTTACGAAAGCATAAGGTACTCGAGCCCCGAAGGTACTTGCTAGGCCCATACGGGAGAACGATATCTCCACGAAAGCATTAGCGTTTTCCCCCCACTTAAAAAGACGGGTTTATATGCCATATTTTAAATGCGTTAAAATAAACGCGCAATTATGACCGAATGTTAATTTAATAGTCACTTTAATCCGGAACTTCCAATATTAGTAAAGCGGTAATTATTTTAAAAGCTTGACTCTCATTTGTTTTTGAAAAAAAACAAAAAATTGTCCCCAGCGGAGTCGCCATCTGTAGCGATGTCTTCTTTTAAATCGCTAAATAAAAACGAGGATTTTTGAAAGGTGTTTTGAGAGGTGTTTGTGATTCTTTTGGATATAAAATATTTATTCTGTGGGGTTTTAAAATAAACCGCATTAAAAAAATGGAGTCGCCACCGGGCCACTTAGGTAGGCCGGACACCATAAAACCAGAGATTCAAAAAATGTTGGGTTCGGGAGTCGGTTACGGATGGGGAAGGATTAGCACCCCCACACCGCCCAAAAATTGGTACTTTAATAATTACCGCTTTATTAATATTGGATTTCCCGGATTAAAGTGACGATTATTTTAAAATTCGGTATAATCGCGAATAAATTTTAAGGTCCCCGTTATCCGAGAATAAACGCCCAACCACTATCACTACGCCTGATACTGGCCCCGTTTACGCTCGGATAAAAGGGCACCGCATTAACAATTTATATCTCATATGCAATCTTAGTGGCAAAAATGTAAAACATGGCAAAATATTTAAATGCAATAAATATTGACATAACAGAATACTAATCTAACATAAATAATATACTAGACTAAAACATGCATATATACATATTAATCTAAATAATAGATAAAAACAACTTTAACAAGTCAGAATAACAAGGCAGGAATAATTACGTATATAGACGAACAAATATTTCAAAAAGACATACATGCTAGTAATAAAACATATTTCAACATATATGGAACAATATATTATACATAAAAGAAGACACACTAACACGTAACCTAAAAGCCAAGAAAACATACAATACGTATAAAAATACAAGAACATGCCGTTTTTTTAGTCAAATAGAACATAACATGCTTTAATACGAATAACCGGATAAAAATTATATAATTATCGTAAGCTTAATACACATATACATTTAAACATAAAATACGAGGCATATACGATGGACATAAAATAAAACAATAGAATACATCAACATATACGATTATAATACGAACATGAGTATTTACAAAGAAACAGAACTGAAATGAAAGAAAAATAAAAGTTAGTGGCAGAAATTAAAGAACAATAATATGTAATTTAGGGACGAAAATGTGAAACAAACAGAACCTAAAAGGATCAAAACTGTAATTAGACCAAGGGGCAGACCCAAAATGAAAAGTTCAAAAACGCAGGATGGCTAAAGGCGTAATTTTACTATTTGAAAACTGATTCGGTGTAATTTAGGGACTGAATTACAAGATTTTGAAATATCAGGGGGACTGGGATTGTAATTATACCATGCGACAAGACAGAAACGAAAATATTGAAAACGCGGAGGGATTAAGTGTGTAATTTACCCATTTAGCAAAATAATAATAACTATATAAACCCTTCTATTAGGCCGAATCCAATTTTCCACCACTTCGTTTCATTTTTTTTGATTTTGCAATAACCATATGTTCTTCATTCTCTCTCAACTATCCCATGAAACCCAGAATCCGGCGGCCGGCAGCCATATTCTCCGTCGCCGGCCGCCGCTAACCGGCGCCGGCGAGCCTCCAAAACACACCAAAATAACCCTCTTTTCATCCTCAACATGAATCTGTGGTTGGATTCAGAGGATACACCCTTATTTGCCCTAGATCTAGAAAATACGAAGCGAAAAAATATTTTTTTTAAACCAAAACGAAACTACAAGGGGTCTTCCCCTCCCTTTAGTTCACCATATCAGGCTTGGAGAAGCCGAAAGGCTTATCACTGAGGAAGGGAAGACCCACAAACGGCGACGGTAAGACGACTCTTCTTTTTTTTGTTTCTGTTTACCTCTTTTGTATATGCATGCAAAAATAAAAAAAGAGAAACGAGTATTTACCACTGGACTTTTCTTTCGATTCACTTGAATGGTTACAACTTTCAGTTTTTGTATTACAAGATTTCTGTTACCACTCTCTGTTTTTTTTTGTTACCCCCTCTGTTACAACTCTCCCCTGTTACAAAAGTCCCCGTTTCATATATATCCTTGTCTTTGTTTTGGTGCAAGTTGCATCTTGCTTTTTCAGATCTGAACTGACAACTTGTTGCTTGTTGTATTGGGCATGTTCTGAACACGGGGGTTGAATATCGGCATGGTGGCGGTATGGGTGTTCTGCCAGCGGCCAGACGCGTTCTCGGCCGTTAGATCAGATCTGATCTAACGATCGAGATGGCTTGAAGGACGAACGGCCTGGATGAAGCCTCGATTTGATGAGACGGCTCCAGATCTTGCCACGTGGAGCTCCGCAGTCGATGAGTCAGAACACGTGGATCTTACGCGCGCGTGGACCACACGCGCGCGTGGCACTCGAACGGTCCATACGTGTGGAACACGCGGCTGGCAGATATTTTTGACTTCTTGGTTGGATCGTGGCCGTTGGATCAAGATCAGTCACCTGCACACACAGTTGTAATTAGATAGGATTTGGGTTTGGGCCTTGTAATGATATTTGGACTTGGACTGTAATTTTTATTTAGGTTTAATATATTTAATTTTTTTGATTTCATTTTATCAGCCCAATTATATTAATATTAATATAATTAGTATTATAATAGCAATACACATACATACGCAAACATATACTTATACAAGTATAACATATTAGCATACGTACATATAATCATACCCCTAATTAACATAACATCTATATATTAATCAAATACGCTCATACTCTAGATACATACGCGACACACATACATCATTAATACGTATACATACATAGCTTATAATATACATGCACACACCACACCTTATATTTATATTAGTAACATTCATATAATATAATAAATATACATGCAATATTAATATGTATTTACAAGTGAAAATGAGTGATTACAAGTAGTAAAATGAATAGTAAAACTAAGGAATTTAAATTTAAACATCACATACGAGCTTAATGAGCAAATAACTTATTAAAACCTAGGGTGACTTGTTGTGTTATATTAATAAGGATTCTTGGAGGATTGAATGATGATTGTATGCCGCGTAAGGGCATTATTATGGTTGAGTCGCCTTGTTTGATGGGATTCTGGATTCCCATGAGAGAAGTGTTGTGCAACACCATGGTTGAGTGGAAGTATATCCACTGAGCTTCGTTAGCTCAACGTTCGGAATTGTTGTTTCTGTTCGCAGGTTAGTAGGTTGGCGTGCATTATCAGAGCACCATCGAAGTAGGACCTCAGCATCGACTTGTTGTCCGAGTACAATACTTAGATTATTTGTGATATGTATTCGTAGAACCCTATGTTGTATTGTAACTCTTATTTTGGATTTTAAATTATGAGTCGAATGCTTTTAACTATGTATTTTTAAATGAAGCTCTCATGTAATGTTTTAAACTATTTATCTATGTCGAATATTTAAACTTTATAGATTTTGTAAGAATAAATGTGGCTTGAGCTAAATCTAGTTACAAATTTTTATGGTAATGGGTTGGGCTTGAGGCCCAAATGTGACATCCGGATCGATGGTGTTACAATTTATATAAATATTCTTAAAAGAGTGTTACCTCCTTAGATAAATGGTAATATTGGGTAATAATGTCAGTTAAATGCTTATATAGGAGAAACAAAGGATTAGTTATGGACTAATAGTGAAACACATGAAAAAAAATAAAATATTATTCTATTTTATAAATTTGGAATCATGTTATATTCATTTTTTATTCAAAAGTCAGATTATCATGCACATAACAACTTAACAAATATTTATTTTTTTGACTTGAAGGCCTCAATTTTAATAAATTTTATAGAACCCCTAAATCTTTGAGCACTGTACTTTAAAATTTGGTGCAAATTTTAGAGAACAAACTCTTTGAAAATACTTTTATCATAATTGCAATAAATATATATTTATTGGTTAATTTTTCAAAATCCTTTCGTTGATCCTTTTAACCATAAGATATGGATTATGCGTATATTTTATGATTAACGTTTATTTTTTAAAAAAATATGATAAAAATTCAATGAACATCTATAGCGGGAAAGAGGATGATGTTCAACCTAAGAAATTTAGGTTCGGGTACCTGTGTGCCTTATCAAATAATTAAAAAATATGAACAAATATTATCATATAATCACACCAATATAATAAAAAAATGATGCTAAATAGAGTTGTTATTATTATTATCAATAATAAATATCTTCATTTAGAAAAAAAAATAAAAAAAACGGTAGTAATTTAGAAAGTTAGAGCCTTGTATTAGGTCCTAATCTTTCGTTTCATTTATTCATAAAATAAATAATTTAGAAAAGATGACTCAATCTTCAATTATCAGATTATACATAATCTAACAAGTAGTCTCGGTAAAAAAAAAGAATGATATTTATTTTAGGAGATCCATATACATATTTGTCAAAAAATAAAAAATATATATGAACAAATACTACATTATAATTACTTTAAGACTATTAAAAAAATCAAATTATACAAAATCAAACATTTTTTTTAATTTTATGGAAATCAATAAAAGTATAATACTTCCATCAAGGTAGAGCGTCATTAATTATACAAAATAAAAATTTACACTGGAGTATGATCCGAAAAAAATCATTTTTTATTTTTATGAAAATAAAATATACACGGGAGTAATAATTACTGACGCTCTACCTTGATGGAAGTATTATACTTTTATTGATTTCCATAAAAATTTTAAAAATTTGTTTTATTTTGTATAATCTGGTTTTGAAAAAAAAACTCAATTTTTATTTTATTTTCATAAAAATGAAAAATATGTTAAAAATGTACTCATATAATATAACATTTATTTAGAAAAAGATTATGAAGATATATGAGCAAAAGCATTTGGCCGGTTGGTCAAGTTAAGCTGCTCATCTTTATTCATTCATATTCCATAGGTCATGAGTTTTAGACCTACTATGAACATCCCCTTCATTTCCCTTAGGCTTTGCTTAGTTGAATAAAAAAGTGAAAGGGAGGAAGGAGAGAAGAGAAAAATAGAAAGAAAATAAATTTAATGGTTGTTTGGTAGAGTGAAAATTTGGAAGGAAAGAAAATAGGAGGGAAAATATTTTCCTTACTCCTATACAAATAGTTTTCTCTCCAAAATTGGGTGGAAAATAAGAAAGAAAAGTGAAAACTAGCGTACTTTAATTATAAAATTATATTTAAAATAGTTTCATCCAATATTTTATTGTGATTTTATTTTTGTCCAATTTCATCACTAAAAAATTTATTTTATCTAAAATTTACACTTATTTGTTTAAAATTTTATTATTAAAGTCAATATTATTAATATAATAACATTTTGTTCACTTCAGTCCATAAAATATATATTTAATTCAAAATTAACCCATATTTGTTTCTCAATTTTATAATTTTACCTAATATTTTTATTATGATTTTATTTTTGTTCAATTTAATCCCTCAGATTTTATTTAATTTGGAATTTACCTCTATTTATTTCTATTTTATAATTTAGTCCAATACCTTATAATTGAAAACTTTATATTTTAGTCACTAATTTTATAACTGCAATTAAGGACTCGTTTTAGCTCCGATTAACCTGAAACTTGGTCTATATGTTAATGATAATATTGATTTCATAAAGAAAGTTTTAATTTCAGTTTTTGAAAATCAGGCCCCTGTATTTTACGAATATTTTCAAAATAGCCCACAAACTACTTATTTTTGCAATTAACACTATTTCAAATTCGATTCCAACAAGAATTTACCGTTATGTTTAATTGGAATTAATGAGTCTAAAATTTACCTTAAACTGAAAATTTAACTTAAAATCCAACTTATGAATTATTTACATATTAGTCCCTAAACCTCGATTCGGTTAAATTTACTTCGATTTGAACTTCTTTTTATTAGCAAAATAGAGGTATAATATGTTTTTACTTATATTAAACTTGTATTTAATCATTTATTTCTCTAAAGTTTTTTAAGGTTTATTTTTTCTACGACGGGGCTAGTTGTTAAATCGACGTCAATGCTTGATTTAAGGATTTAGGGGGCTTTTTTGAAAGAAATGAAACTTTTGGGGTTTTTTAGAAAATTTTATTATTTTATGTATTTTTTAGAATTTTTTTGAAAATTTTTATTTTTTTTACGATTTAATGACGTGGCACTCTCAGAGTTTGCCATATGTCCTTTTATCTTTGACTGTTAGAGGGCACTGCTAGTCAACGTGGTCAACGTAAAAGAATGGCTAAATTGAGTGCAATTTGAATTTTGAAGGCTAAATTGAGTGAAACATTTTCATTAGGACTTAATTGATTTTTTTTGTTGAGGGCCAATTTGACCTTTAAGCCTTTTTAAAATATGTTTTTAGGCCACAAATGTGCCCCAGATGTCGTCCTTCTCTCTCTCTAGAAATGAGACCTGCCACAGTTCTTTGCGTTTTGGCCTCTTTGTCACTCCCTCTAAGAGCAACGTCGTCCCCTGTATGTTATCTCCGCCTTTGGAGCCCGATTAGCTCCACCCTTTATCCGCTCTGATTAACATATGTACAGTATCCGAGGGTGCACTAAAAAGAAAATTCGAAGGTCACATGTTTGGTCCACGCTCACCGCACCAATTGTTGATTATTAAAATCAACAAGGGTCGGAGACGATGGTCAGGCGGAGGTTGTGATGATCATTCCCCCTTTGTAAAAGTGTGACTGTTGTCCTCATCGTAGTGAATAATGGCGTATCTCTGGTCCTTGATCCCCTCTCTTCTATTGCATGTCTCCTTTTATTCAACTCTTTCGTTCGCGGTGACCATGTACAAAGTCACGAGGTAGCCGGATGTACGACTTTGCTTATCCGTTTTAGGTTGCGAAAGGCGTTGTGTAGTTTGCGGGCGATCCTACCGGACGCTCCTACTTTTCGCAGTGTTGTTCGTTCGCCATGGGCCGTCTGGTCTTGACAGGTGGCGGTCGGTATCCTTAGGTACTAACAAAGCTTAATTTTCTGTTCTCTTAATTTTTTATTGTACCAAGCAATAGAGAGAAAAGAAACTTATTTTCTTTCTAGTTTTCTATCCTCTCAACCAAGCACACCGATAGAAAGAAAAAATATATTTTTCCATCACTTCAATTTTCTATCTTTTCAATTTTTTTCTTTCTACCAAGCAAAGCCTTAAGAGTCTCCATTTCCCTTCCCTTTCCTTTCTTTTCCTTCTAGGTACTACTTACTAGTTAAAGTTATCATTAGAATTAGGATTTATCAAAAAATATATCTTTCTAATTTTCAATAAAAAATATTTTTAACAGATAAAACAGCTTCACTTGAAAATAACAAATGCCCAGTGTCAAAAAAGAAGTAGAAGAAAATAACAAATGCCCGCACTGTCTAGTAGATAAATAAATATTTATACTATTTTTAAATGTGAATATTGACAACACAAATTGAGACGGATTTAAATTTTTTAAATATTTAAAGATTTTAATTAAAATTTTCAAAATTTAAAAAAATCAACTTAAATTTTATAGCAGATTTAATTTAAAATATAATAAAAAAATTATAAAATCTTTAGAAAAAAAATTAAAACTTTAAAAATTTTCTAAAACTAAATAATATTTTAAACATTTTGAAAGGTAAGATGTATATATTATTTCTATATCTATCAACATTCACCAACTACATGAGTTGACTGGTGAACAGCATTAACTATTATCAATTTGATATTTCATTATGGTTTTTACTTTTTCTTATAGGAAACTAAAAACCTTTTTTAAATATTCAATTGAGTGTAGTTCATTGATATTGTCATTGATATAGTATATAAGAGAACGTAGAATTGAACATGTTTAAACGTTTATTATCCTTCAATATGAGTAAAAAAGATGTATGAATAATATAAACATTATACACTAACGTCTCATTTGGTACAACATACCTAAAAAATGTGTTGTATTAAATAATATTTGTGTATAAAAAAGATGTATTAGAGATGATTGTTGCTACATGAAGATTTTTGGTTGTTGAATTTGTGATAAGTTAAAAATATAATGTGTTATGTATGAATGTACCATTTTACCCTTAAAACTATAACTTCATATTTTCCCATTGCTTTGTCATTGATTATAAAAAAAGTGAATGTAACCAACTAGTGTTGGGTGTATTGGTAAGGCACGAGAGAATACGAGTTCAAACCTTAGAGACGACATTGTTGAGAGGAGCAACCTCGCACCTCGAACATTGATAGTAAGACAGACATGTATAATACGAAAAAACAGTAAACGTATTTACAATGATGTAAATACATGAAAAATAATTAACGTATTTACAACGATGTAATTACGATATATTAAATATCATTTTTACCAAACACATGATTATCCGTACCTTCCGTAATACACGCGTGTTAAATGTTAAAAAAATCATCATAAAATATAAGTTCTTTTAAAGAATTAGTAGTAAATGGTAGCATTAATTAGCTAAAACGGGATTAACGCGGGAGTTAATCAGTCATTTGGCATAAAGCCAGCTTTCTTCATTTTTGGCAAACCCCAAAACCAAAACCACCAAAACTGCAAACAAAGGTACACATATTTCCGAAGATGTTTGCCCTCCTCCACTCCACTACTTGCTAACAAAAAGAAAACCCTTCCATTTTCACGGTTCAACTTCACACGATCCTCACCGTCGATTTCGTGCCAAATGCAGGCTTATTCTCTTTCAGTAACCGTCCGTACCCTGCCTCCATCATTTTCCTCATCCCTCTTCCTCGAAGATTTTTGAGTAAGTTTTTCTTTCTTTCCTCTCTGTTTTGTTTTTCTCAACTTTTGATCACTTCAGATGCAAACATAAGAATCTATCAGCGTTTTTATAGTCTTAATGTTGTGAAGTTTCTTTTTGTTTGCATGCTACGGTAGCCTTTTGTGTTTTCCCCCTTGATTTTAATTTATTTTTCCAGTTTTTTCATGTCGAATATGCTGTTTGGTTTACTGGAAAGCTTGGAATATAGAAATGCTTGGTTATTATATTTAGGTGCTGAAGAACTTGCAAGAAAATAGGTCTGTGAACGCATCATTAGACTATTTGGTTGACTACGGAGTTTTGAGGTTTCCTTTTCTTGAAATTATTACTTGCTTTTCTTTTTTCTTCTCCGTTTCAGTTGGTATATTCTTTAGCATCGGGGCAATTGCTTTATGTTCTTTTATCGCTTGAATATTTGATTGTTGATATTGATAATAGCCTTTTTGCTGAGTTTGGAAACTAATGATCTCATGGCTATGAGTTTCATTTTACGTTATTTGCTGTTTTGCGATGTTCGTGGTTAGAAAATTAGGTTAGTATTTTTTGTTTAATCTTTAAGTTCAATTCGGTATAACGTTATTTATGCTGTTTTATTTAGGTTTATTTTTGTGCTTTTTATGATATATGATTTGAAGTGGGTCTTTCCAGTAACCTGCTGCTTAGGAAACGTGATATGCTTGGAAATGAGGCGAACTGAAAATGGTCACTCTACCCCTGCATCCAAATGAGGCGAACTGAAAATGGTCACTCTACCCCTGCATCCAAGTATAAGCATGATGTAGTTTATGCAATTTGGTATTTTCCGCCAGGGTGTGGGCGGTTGGCTGCACCAATCAATAGATCTGGTGAGCACACAGAAAATGAAATTTCTGGTTTGCAGAAGGATTTGCCTAAGGCGAATGTTGCTAATTCTGAAAAGGAGATTTTTCCGAAAAGTAGTGTTAAGTCCTATCCTGATAATAGCAGTTTGAGGAAGACTCTAGCAAGAAAGTATTACCCACAGGGAAGAGTCTCTGTTATTAGAGACTTCCCTCTTTTTTGTGGAGGAAATGCTCCATCTCTCAGTAAGGAGAAGCGCATGAAAAGCCTTACCTCTCTAAAGAACAAAGATATCAAACTAGTGACGTTAGTGAGCGAAGAAAATCCCTTGGAAAATGTACTGATGGGAAAGTGATAGAAGCTGTTGGGGATGTAATTGCACCAGAAGGCAGTGCTCCTATACCATCCGCAGAAGACATTCGATCTAAACCAGACGAGCATGCTTCTGGAAAAACAAAGAAGCAAGGTGCTTATAAAGCTTCTCCTAGGAATGATATGGAGGGAATGCACTATATGTTTGAAAACAGCATCAAATCTCCTTTTGGATCTTCTCCAAATGAATTTGATACCAAGTCAAAGAAAGCAGAGGACAAGGATTTTCAGACAAATCTTTCTGATTCATCTGCCTTTGAGAATGAACTGCTGGAGAATGGTTGTGAGAGTCAAGAAGTTTTTGCATGGGAAAGTCACCTTCAATCCTGATCTGGCTGGTGGTTCATCTAAAAGAAAAAGAAAGAAGAGTTTCATATTGCTTCAACGAGATAATACCAGGAAAAATTCTTCCACAAAATGGGCTCATCAAAGATTCAACCAAGTGGTTGTTTGGGATAAGAAAGACACATTCCATGGAGATGGGCAATACACAAATGATAGTTTTGCTCAGAGATCATGCAGCAACGATGTGAGTTTTCCTCCTTGCCAGACCAGTACAGGTCATAATGATGCAATGACTAGTAGGAACAAAGTGAGAGAGGCATTGCGCCTGTTCCAAACCATCGGTCGGATGCTCTTACAGGAAGAAGAATCAAAATTGAAGGGAGAAAGAAAGACTTTTAGGACGGTGGATTACCTTGCTGTAAAGATTTTCAAACAGAAAATGAAATTTGTCAACTCCGGAAAACCAATTATTGGATTGGTTCCTGGTGTTGAAGTTGGTGATGAATTTCAGTACTTTGTCGAGCTCAATATTGTTGGTCTTCATCGTCCAAGTCAAGCTGGTATAGATTATGTAAAGCAAGGTGAAAGGACCGTTGCCACTAGTATTATAGCATCTGGGAGCTATGAGGATGACTTGGATAACTCAGATGTCTTGTGGTACATGGGTCAGGGAGGAAATGTGATGCAGAAAGGTAAGGAACCGGAAGACCAGAAGCTTGAAAGAGGAAACCTTGCTTTAGCGACTAGCAAAGTTGTGAAGAATCCAGTGAGGGTGATTCATGGAGAGGCAAGGTCTTCTGGCTTGTCAGAAGGTAGATGTAAGGCATATGTTTATGATGGACTCTATTGGGTGGAGGAGTTTAAGCAGGAACCAGGACCACATGGTAAGTTGGTGTATAAATTTAAGCTGGTCAGAATTCCAGGTCAACCAGAAATTGCTTGGAAAGTTGTAAGGAAATCTAAAGTGCGGGAAGGGCTCTGTGTACATGATATCTCAAATGGAAAGGAGATAATTCCCATTTGTGCTATAAACACCAGAGATGCTGAAAAACCTCCAACATTTGTGTATGTACCCCACATGATATATCCTGATTGGTGCCACCGCACTCCTTCCGCAGGTTGCAATTGTATCAATGGATGTTCACAATCTGCAAAATGTCCATGTGTGATGAAAAATGGAGGAGATATCCCATATAACCATAATGGAGCAATTGTTGTACCTAAGCCCCTTGTCTATGAATGTGGTCCTACTTGCAAGTGTCCTCCTTGCTACAACAGAGTTAGCCAACATGGAATAAGATTTCAGTTTGAAATCTTTAAAACAAAATCAAAGGGCCGGGGTGTTAGATCCCTAAATTCAATCCCTTCCGGAAGTTTTATCTGTGAGTATGCTGGAGAGATCCTCGAGGATGGGGAAGCTGAAAAAAGAACAGGGCATGATGAGTATCTCTTTGATATAGGAAATAATTACAGTGACAGTTCTCTCTGGGATGATCTTTCAACACTAATGCATGATGCGCCCTCAAGTTTTCACCAAGTTGTGCCAGACAGTGGTTTCACCATTGACGCAGCACGGGTTGGCAATTTGGGGAGATTCATAAACCGTAGTTGTTCACCTAATCTGTATGCACAAAATGTTCTTTATGATCATGACGATGAGAGAATCCCACACATAATGCTCTTTGCCGCCGAGAATATTCCTCCCTTGCAAGAGTTGACTTACCATTACAATTATATGGTAGATCAGGTTCATGATGAGAATGGTGATGTAAAAAAGAAAAGTTGCTATTGTGGCTCTTCAAAGTGCACTGGTAGGCTGTATTAAGGTAAGGGCGTAAGGCCAGTAAGTACTGTTTGGACACCTAATGAAGCGCTGACCTTTTGAACTGTGTATGTCTTCCCCCACAATTTGTAAAAGTTTGAGGTATTTATGCTCATACTAATACCTAAATATGAATATGCTAGGGCTTTGTGCATGTGTACATGAAATTACTGTTGTTTTTGGTTTTTGATTTGGTGCTCATGATCATTTTGTAAACATACTGTTTATGGTATGGATGTGCTTTGTCACTAACTCTGATCAATACACAGATCACATGTGAGAGCTTTTCGGCACACACTTTACACAATTATCATGGTAGCGCAATCATCGCCTTGTCATTGTCATTTAATGCTAATTCAGAGTTGGTCTATCCATGTCAAGTCCTCATTTTTTTGTGTAAATTGAACTCCAAGGATTCTAATGGGATTCAAAGCTTGGACACGTATAAACTCTTTTAGCTTGCTTCATTTGTGAATCACATTGATGTGGAATTGGTTCATGATGATTTTACCTTGATAGGTTCCTGACATAAAGCTAATGATCTGAGTGTCAATTCTGCATATGCTGCTCTGCTAGAACATCTTTCTCATGTTAGCAGTAGCTAATGTTTCTGCAGCTTACTTTTGCAGGCATAGCAACATATGGATACCGCAATATATGTTTCATGCTCGTGAAGGTCAGATCAATGCCCTCCCTCGCTGGCTAGGATTAATTGTGTCGAAATGGTTTGATGATTTTGTTTCACAGCTCTCTTAGGATGCAACTTTTTTGGTAAAATGCTTCCAGGATGCATGGGAGAAAGCTAACTGTAGTTTTGATGATATGATGATGATAGACCTGTATGTGGAATTTAGTGATTTTGATGTAGCAGTTACAGAGTAAATCTGAAAAAAAACATAGTGGATTACAAAAATTGGTAACTATAAATCGAAAAATTACATTTGAACTTTGATGGAGTATGCAATTTGGTACTAGAAATGGTTTATTTCCGATCTTATCTTTTGCTCCTTTCAGTCATGTTGTTTCCAAAGAACTTTATGTTGCTTGTATCTTTTTTCGTTTGTATATAATATCAGGAGATTATCTCAGCAAAGACTTGTAGACTTAAACACTAAAGCGCAGCATGGGAGAGGAGAAGAAAGGAAAATAAAACTCCAATTGGAAATGAATTTGTATTAAAACATATAAAAGTACAAATTATTGAATTTAATTTATGCTACAAAACGATGTGACAGCATATCCAATGATGATTATGACCCCCATTAGGCTTTGTTTGCTGCCAAAAGCTCGCACAGTTCTCAGCTTCTCTTGTCACCCTTCAACTCAGTCTATACTTCTGCAGTAAACATATTATTAAAAATAATAAAGAAAGAAATGAATATTTATTCATCCTCTGTCCTTCACAGTTTATTAATCAAAGCCTTTATACAATAAATCATTTCATTTGCTCGGTACCGATTCACACAATAACCAACACAGCTACATCATGGTATCTTTGGATTCTAGAACATAAAACATGCAATGTAGTGAATCATACAATTCGAGCGAAAACATAATTTGTACCTGAGCAAATTTAACAGTTGCAGGTACAAGTTCTCCTATGGTCAGATAAGTTGTGCCTTTTTAAGGTCAGAAACAACACCGCGGTCTTCAGTACCCCTTTCATTGTATAATACCTGCATAACATAATTGGGAAAATGTAGTTCAGAAATGCATGAAAATTAGAACAGAACACATAACTACTTCAAAGTAAAAGAACCTTATCTATGATGCCATATTCAACTGCTTCACTGGGGCTAAAATATTTTGGGCGCCTTATATCTTCCTCAATCTGTTCAGTTGATTTTCCCATGTGTTTTGCATAGAGTTTAACCTGGAGTATAAAGCATATAAAAAGCATAGAGTTCTATTAGCCTAAATTTGGATGCAAATTCAACAGCAAAATTTGTAAGGTCAGCTCTAATGAGTAAATTTATAACCAATATATACAGTCTACAGTTTAGCAATCAAACCCAAAGCTATATAGACAGGACCACGGAGTTTCCAAATGTAAGTTTGGCGCATAACCAGAATCCTTGAGTAGATTATTTTCTTACCAACTCTGTTTTCACATTATTAACTTCCTTTCTTGCAAGGTCAACATCTGTTGCCTGACCTTGAAATCTAGCAATTGGCTGCAGAGTGATTGAGGGAAAAGTAGTGAATATTAAACATTTATGTCAAATGCATCCAACAAATTTGAAGAAACTGATAGTTTAGAGCATCAGAGATCCACTGTCCGACAACCAACCTGTCTTATCATTATTGTAGATGAAGGAAGAGCAGAACGATTTCCTGTTGCACCAGCAGCTAAAAGTAACGCAGCTTCACCCCAAGCATTTCCAACACAGAGAGTAAAAATAGGAGGCTTAACATACCTGCAGCAAAAGAAAGTATTCAGAAACATAAAATTAAGGCTAGGAAGGACAAGGATGTAAAGTGGTTTGTAGAATGTTGTACATTCAGAAATGTTCCAATTCCAAGCTTAAGGCAAGTAGTATCTACTTGGTGTCTAGAAAGAATAAAATCTGCACGTAGCTAGGACTCATCACGACTAAACAAAAATACTGCTATAGAAATGTGGAAGGTAAAAAAGACCTTATCATCATCCACAAAGAATGATGCATTCACTATTTATCAGTAGTTGATGCAGCTGGGGTTTGACATTGAAACTACCACACTGAATCCAGGAAGATAATTCAGATCATTCCAACACTTAATAAATGCATACTTTGAGCAGTTCATGAAATAAGCCAATTCTGAAATAACTCACAAGTTAAAAAGCAAAATGTGTGATTACCCCATAACATCATAAACTGCAAGAGCTTCAGTCTCATAACCTAGCTTTTCGCCACCCTGAAAATAGTGAAAAATCCTATTAGTAATGTTGGAAAAAGGGAGCAAATAAGCAAAAGAAAATCTAAACATAACTTTGCAATTCCTGTCAATCATTTAGCATCCAATGCCAATAATCACAGAAAGATACTACATTTATGGCTCTATAACACGGTCAACTTCCAGTAACAAAATCATACCTTGGTTGTTCCAGTGGAGTTTATGTACAAGTAAATAGGCTTCTGCTCATCTTCATATTGAAGGTAAAGAAACTCAGCCAGTATCAACTCTGTGACAGAAGGAACAAGCGACATTCCCAAGTAAACAATCCGATTCTTGTACAAGTACGATGCTAAATCCGGTGGAGGTTGCTCCCACGCGCTTCCCCTCGAAAATGGAATTACCTATCCACAAAATTACAGGAAAACACAAAACAAATGAATTTATACAATTGCACCCTTTTCTACTCATATAATTTATCAAACTTAGTCTTAGATAGTGAAACTCAACTGTCATATAATACTCCAAATTAAAATAAGAACCAAGAATATTATTAATGATAATTTTCAGCATTCACATAAAATAAAAGTTGCCTACTTCACTACTAATAAACATTTGAAAACCTAGGTAAGTAAAGTAAGGAAATTTAAATGAAATTAAAACGATTTGGAAGTACCATGGTGACGACTCCACGTTTTGGCTTGGACCGGGAGAGAGACGCTGGGTTGAGAGCGTCGGGCCGTAGCTTGAATCCGGAGAAATCTCCGGCGACGCTGCCAACGGTTGGAAGGGGAGAGAGGAAGCTGGAGGAGAGAGAAACTCGGAGGGAAGTCGACGGAGAAGACGTTAGGGTTCGGTTAGGGTTTACGATTCGTGCGGCGGTTGGTGGTGACAACATGTGCGCGTGGACGGCGAAGCTTGATGCGGCGGCGGTTGCGACCTCCATTGAGGGCTATAGTGCTTCGAGAGAAGAGAACAGTGTTTTAGAGAATTGCTGAAACAAAGAAGTTAGAATGATATACGGATCAAATCCGATACGGACTAAAATTTAGAGATTATCTACTACCTCAAAATATTTTATTTACGAGAAAAATAATTACACTATACTAAATCTAGAGTTAGGTTAAATTTCAAATGGGTTATTTTGGTTATATATATAATTTTGGTTTGAAGTTTAGATTGTTTTTTATTATTTTAAGATATTTGTTTGGATCATTTTAGGTTTAATTTATGAATAAAAGTTTAATACATTTGTCGTATAGTCTTTAAATATATATAATTTTTTTTTATTTTAAGATTTAAGAATCTAGTTTAATGTTTAGAATGTAGGATCCATGATTAGAATTTAAGGTTTAGTGTTTATGTATTGGAGTTTAGGATTAGAGATTTAGATTTTAATTTTTAAACAATAAATATACATGTTTGTATAATTTTTTCTGTGCATAAAAATTACTCTTAATTTATTTTAAATTTATATTATTTTGTATTTGGGTTGGACGAATTTAGATTTTTTTAAGCAGAACGTAAGCAATTTTATTAAACAAAACAGAGACAAACAACATTCAAACAAGAACATATATAGAAAAAGCAATAACAACAAACACAAAAAAAAGTACAAAAGACAACATCACACCAAGATTCAAACAACAGACAAACAGAAAAGGAAAAAATTGAGAGGTAAAAACATGAACAAAGAGATACAAATCAAGAAACAACCGCTAATAAAATCGGAGCCACAACAATTACTAAATCCAACAAAGACTGAAGCATAAACAAAGCCAGAATCATCATCTTTCACTGTATGTCGGTTCGGGCAGCATGGAGGGTATCTCGTGAGGAGTAATGTAGCAAGAGTCATTAGGGAATCAACGCGTCAAGATCTGAAAGTCGTCGCGATAGAAGAGCGAAAGAAGAGCCAACATTCACCGTCGGTAGGAACAACAAAACCCTTCTATCGCTGAAGAAACGAAAGGACGACAGGACTAGAACTCGAAAATACAGTAGCCAAAAAAACTATATGAGGAGAAGGAAAATGGAGGGGAAGACGAATCTCGCGTTTCTATACAAAATAATAATAGCCTAATTTAGTGTTTATGAATACGATTAGAATTTAAAGTTTAGTGTTTAAGTGGTACAGTTTAGGTTTAAAAGATTTGAATTTCTGTCTCCATTTACAAGGAATTGTGTGCGAGTATCATATAAACAATCAACAATATTCATTTTTTCTCTGTTTCCCCTGTGATCTGTTCTCGCTCTTCTTCTCCTTGTTTCGACTTGCTGATTTCTTTCTCTGGCCGTTTGTACCCGGTCTTTGTACGTTTCTTTCGTTGTTTCAATGCCAGGCAATCTCCTTTATCAAAAATAAAAACAATATTCATTTTTAGACTACCTTGTATAGTTTGAGGATTATATATTGGAATCGAAGAACGAGTTGAGAACCAACAACCCGTTAATTTAACAGGATAAAGCGTTAGGCTGATAATTGAGAATTCGAATCTTGATATTGTGAATAAAGAAAATTGAGTTAGGAGAATCATCCTATATTGGGTCTATGCACCCGATCCAGATGAGTAGACCAATGAATCGAATAGCAGTGGTTACTAAAAAAACCAGTTAAGAATAGCAAAGGATTACATTTTAAGGTTCTTGCAACTCAAGGACAAATTTCATAGTTCAGACAAACAAGTAGCTACGAAAAGTGAATGAAGACAGTCTTAACTAACTAGAAAACTTCAATGCAAAGAGCCTAATTTAGTTTTCAGGACAGACGAATACCCTGCTTCCTCGCATTGTATCAACCCGACGTTTAAGCTTTTGGTGTTGAGAAAATGCTCTGGTAGGAATTAAGTATGCTGCCAATGTGGTTGTGAGTGTTAAGGTAACGTATAAAGATTTCCCAACAGCTAAACCCTCGCTTCCCTGCTGCATTGGAAAGGTCGCCTCCATGGAAACATAATAAGCATAAAGAAGAAGAGATGTTGATGTATAAAGAGGTCCCCAAAATGGGAGCCCAATTACAATAACCAGAATCGTCCACACCGACAGATAAAAGGCTAAACCGTTGAGAGTCAAGAAATAGACCAGATTTTCAGGGCTCATTATCATTTGTCCTGCACGGTGTGCCCTTTGCGCCTGCTCTTGCCCAAGGCTGGTGCTGCTGTTGTTGTTGTTGGTGGTGGTGGTGCCATTGTTTGCTGCTGCTGGTGTATAATCGTCTTGCCAGTACCCACCAGGAGGGCTAAGTCCGGCCTGGTAGGTGGCTGTTGCAATCAATATAGCCACCACAAGAATTACGGTACGGATGTCGTTTGAATTCTTCTGTGTTGATTCCGAAATATTTGTCTCGTTTATCGATCAGAGTGAGTTCCTTGCTGAAGTAATCCCCCAGAGTCATGTTTGAGGTAAGATCAGACGCTTTTTTTGCTTTAGCTTTATGCAGAATCTTACCTGTTAAGAATTTGCAAGCAGAAAATGTGATCAACAGGATACTAATGTGAGTAAATAATACTCAACCCGGTTGCCTAATTTAAAATATCTAGTATCCGAACACTAAAACCGAGTCCGGCAACAAATCTGTTTCTATACTCCTAGTGTTCAGATTCATGCAATACACTTTATTCCTTTAACCTGATGTTTTACTAAATTCCGTCCGACATCCTTATTAAGCTCATCTTATATTTCCGAAATTTCTTATATAACAAAAACATTTATTTATTAAATAAACTTAAATACCGAATAATCTTCGACTAATAAAATTGTACCAGAACCCGAAGTGAATATCGATATCTAACAGTACCAATTTCAGGGTTCTGCAATGACCCTTAAAGGTGGAATATATCCATAGCTGTTAAACCATTGAGGTTCTTCACATTCACGTTGACATTCTTAACCAACAGCTTCACCATCTTCATGATCAAGAACAAAGTATAATTAATTAACAAATAACAATATAATTATGCTGTGAAATCATTAGTTACCGATAACAATCAAAGCTTGCCTCTGTTTGACTAGAAGACACGGCCGTATGCAGTGCAGTGTTGCCGTCCTCATCTTTCAAGTTCAGAACATCTTTGTCGAGTCGTCGATGCCATCCCACGAGGATTTTGAAGCATCGAATCGAACAATTTCTAATAGCAACATGCACGGCAGTCTCACAATGAACTGTGGTGTCTTCAATAGACGATGGACAAGCAGATAAAAATTCAGCTAAAAGATCAGGATCTTCAATCTGTGCCAAGT